>JAEBDU010000099.1:3585962-3674849 GCA_016802625.1 Heliconius numata
CTTCGCCCACCTCACTTATCACCGAATGTCATCGTCTAACATCGAACTATGGCTGGTAGAAAAGTTATCACTTACCTCTAGCTTCAATCAAACATAATTACAATTAACAATTGTTATTTTTTCTAAGGTTTCAATATTATTTTTCGGTGAACTAACTATGTATGGAAACACGATCGATCACAAATTGTTTACGGAGCGAAAGCGGCGACGCGGAAGTGGGGTTCGATTCGCGTCGAATACGTTCGACTCGCGCGCGGCTGGTGTGAGACTCCGTAGCAAGCGTTTCTCCAGTGGAGGTGTCGCGAGGAGAAAGTCTCGGCCGTGGTGCGCCCGCGTCGTGGTGGGGACGTGACGTAGCTGAACCAACATACATCTGAACATCCTCATTTCAATTATCATTATTATTCAGAATTTGCCACCAGTTATGTTTGCCTTTAATTAACGAAAGATTTTAAAAAAATCATATTGTTACTCAATACCTAAAACCTAAAAATACTCAAATTTCAAACATTCTAATAAGGAGTAAAAAATATTTATTAACATAATGCTGAAGTAGAAATATTATTAATATATATAAAAGTGCATATATTGTCATATAAAAAAACTTTCAAATAGTCACGTCTATGTATTTCAATTACAAGAATGAATACAAAAACAACAAACGTTACGTTTTAAATGAATACAAATGACATTGTTTGTCGGTCATATAATTCAAGCAATTAACGCTTTCCCACGGAACCCTATTCTAATTCCCTTGAGACGCGAATATCAATGAGAGCTTAATAGAAAAATATGTAGTTTAAATTAATATTTAATTTACTTTTATTGGTAAAACTGTTACACTAAGGTACTACTTATGTATACTTCTATACTAGTATTATTATTTTCCAAAGTTTTTTTTCAGTCAAACAAATATGATAAAAAATATTTTAATTATAGTTTATACACGTGACGCAAATTTTAATAAATACTTTAAAAAGATATGATACTTTATAATAAATATATTATTTTAATGTATTTTTACTAAAATAGAAAATCATTTTAATAATAAAATATTAGAATAATATATTTAACATATGGATAATATTTAACAATACTAATGTATGTTGTTCCGGGTAGTTAAGGCAATCATCAAAGACGTTAAAAATACTTATTGCAGTAGTTAGTTAGCTTAAACAAATAGGGTCTTAAGAGGGGCATTGGCGTTTTACATCCTTGTTGACAACTCTACCATTCGCCATAACAGGCGCGGATTTGAATACAGCTTTATTTGCATTATAAAAATGTAAAAAGTACATAGTTAAATATGCTGGTTTACAGATTTAATATATTTCCTTTATTATACTATGTTACTGTGAAGTAGTGGATAAAAATCGTATAATATATTTTTGTGAAAATTTTCTTCAATGTGAAAAGTAAAGTAAATACTGAATACAAGACCTCTACTTACACATATAAAGAAATGTAACTGATCGCTCTCTGTACATGGAAGTTTTATAAGAAAAACTATTATTGGGGACATTTATAACTATAATAGAACACAACAGCGATCTTTAAATATGAAAAATCAATCTAAAATATTTCCCTAAATCCAGCTCTGTCGCATGATAGGGCATCTGTTTATACAATTATCGGTTAAGAGGCGCGACAGTGGCGCGCGCTGTTCCTCCTAAATGACTCCTTCACGATGATCGGGAGCCGGCTGCCGGGGCCCGGGCAGTACGAACCACCAAGCATTATGATTAGTCTACATCCTGCATCCGAAGTATAAGTGTCGTGGTCGGTTTAAAATAATCTTATATCTTCGTCGTTGAATATTTAAAATCAAAGAGGTGAACAGAGTGTCTTAACACTAGGTTCAATCTACCTACTCTGGTGTGTGCGGGATACAGCGTGAAGCTGAAACATGAATACGTATACTAATTATCAGTTTAGTGAGGAAACTTGGGAAAATTTATATTCAGTAAAATCGTCTCAAAGTATAGACACTGTGCCCACTGCAAAACAGCGATGTCAAGCTAATGCAAGAGAGAGAGATAGGACACAGAAGTTAGTATAGGACGTTATAATTTAATTGCATTAACAGATAATACGTTTGTATATAAGATGTAATATATTAGTTAAAAAAATTGCATAACTTTATTTTTAGTTTTGAGAATGGTGGGTCCGATTTCCAGTCAAGGAAATAAAATATTTAATATTTTAATTTTTGCACTGGTAACGAGGCAAAGCACAGGGTTGTGTTCTGTCACTAAACACGCAATGCCTTGGCGGAAAGTGAGGAAGTGTCTTAATGAGAACGGAGTGTCTTAACACTGGGCTACCAGGTTCCCTTTGCGTACCCGGTTATATGCGGGATACAGGGTGAAGCTTAACAAAATGATTATTTAATTTCAATTAAGATAAAAAATGAAAAGATACAAAATGGAAAATACGTAGTATATAATAAGTGGACGAATCTGCCCTTTTAGTTTCCCCTTTTTTATTACTATTACAGACTCATATTCATATGAGGTTTACTTTATCTATAGATTATAATATATTGTAAGTAATATAGAATTGTTATCAAAATACCCATTAAATTTATAAGCAGCGTGAATATGGCGTTCAATGCTTTGCGGCTGCTGATCCCCACTGAACCGCCTGACCGGAAGCTTAGCAAAATTGAGATCTTGCGCCTCGCTGGAAGCTACATCACACACCTGGATAATCAGCTTTACACTGGTAACGTATTATTTTGTGACTTCTTTGATAATTTAACGTTCTTATTCATTTTTTAATTTTAAATAAATCACGCTGCAGCCGCATTTAGCAGGGTAGGCAGAGGGAACCTAGCGTTGAGATACTCCGTTCCCCACTTTTCGCCGAATTTTTAGAGGCATTGCGTGTTAAGTGGTGGAACTCAGCGCCGGTGCGCCGGGCTTTTCTTTTGGTGCCATTTGATCGAAATTTGAAAACTGGGGAACACACATATTTTTTAATATAAAGATTTCCCAAAATGTACTCGTAGATCGAGCTTACGAACCCCCAACTCTCACATGTCCACGCCATTTGACATCGAATATATTCACGTTATTAAACAATTATAATGTTGTTTTTTAGGAAATTTAGAACAACCTTGCTTACAGAAGAATGATGCTGACTATAAAAATACTTCTTTATGCACGTTTTGTTGGTCGACGGTTAAGAAAGAAGTAAGTATGACCTTCATAGTAGTAGGCATTCGCGCGAAAAAACATTTTTTCCTCATTATTTTTTTATTATTCTTTTCATGTTGTTTATGTAAATGATTTCTTGTTTTTCAAATAAACTGAGACTTTTGAATGAACGATAAAACGGTTGATTTCATTTTATTAATTTTTATTAAAAAACAAGAATGTATTTTTTTTATTGTTGACAAATGTTTTTATTTTTCAGAAATCTACAAAAGAACTAAAGAGCAAAGAAATACAAAGATTCTATTAATACCTTTAATATTTAGTATATATAAAAAGTAAAATAAAAATATGTAAAATAATAAAAGGTAAAAGAAACTAGCCCATATTAATTGACAAATTAAATTACTGTACATTTTCTATAAGTGTGTTAAAATTATTATTGACTATTGGAGAAGTGTCGAATATCGGAAGGCCTGTTCTAGCATATAGCGACCAAAAGTCCTAATGTATAAACTTTTGTTTTATTATATCGTGGAAATTTTTTGCTATTAATCTTATTAGCTCACAAAATATAATAAATATATTCTATAATTTTTTTCAAATGAAAATTGTCTTTATTTCTGCTACTATGATAATGATTAAAATAATAAAGAGCTACAAAATTTACCATAACATAACGCCATGGATGTATTAATTAGATTTAATATAACTACAATAATGATATTTATTTCTTTGTTTGTAATGGACTTTCATATATATAAGGCAATCGAGGTTATTAAATAAATAAAAACGTTTAAAAATGGCACCATTTATTTCATTTTATTTTATTTTTAAATAAGTATTTTGTATATCGAGTAGGAAGGTGATTCACAAAACTGTATTATGGAAGTAATCACAACCAGGACCTACAGTAATAGGTGGTTAATCTATGGTCTAATAAAATTATTATATAAGTTATAAATATCAGAATTTGGCAGTATCAGCGGACATATGAGTAAAATATTGAGAAAAATACAGTAAAATTTTCGATGCATGAAATGTTTTATATAAATTTTAGTAAAAAAACTACTTTAAATACTACTTACATTACTATATACAATATGAAGCAAACAACATTTATGTTATTTATTTTTATTATACAAAATAGAGTAGATAGAAGTGCACTTTTTCGCGCATCTTGCATATGGCAAGGCTGGAAGAGAGACTCTAATATTATGACATTTATTTTTTCTCGAATTTGAGGTATTTCGTGTGCGAAACTTAATAAGACACCAAAAAAGGCTTACGCGAATACTTTAAACAGTCCTTTTCCTGACCGCATTTATCGAAGCCACACCTATCACGAGTACTGTTAAACTACTGTGTCACGATGGAGCTTACCCCACACTTATTAAATACAGAATTTAAGTAAACTCACTATTTCAATCAAATATTTTATCAAGAAATATTTAAGTACAGTTGTTTTATGTTAACATTGTATATTAAGTATTAAGATTTAAGTAGATAAGTATATCTCGACTACTTTTGTTTTTAAGTAACTACCAATCAATCTACGAAGCTACTTACTAAGTCTTAGCTGACTAGTAAAAAATCTAGTCGTAATGGAATCTTAATCTAAGCATAAATAAAGGGCAAGTACATATTTACAGAATAGCACATATTCATCGAATATATAAAACAATCATAAATCTTTATAATAATACTCACTACTGAAATGCAAATAAAAACAATTATATTAATTAACCTTTCGCAAGGACTCACAAACAACAACAACGTCACGTGCTTACATTATATTTCCTCTACGAAGACATCACAGTCAAATGATATTTTAAACTAATTCGTCCTAAAGTACCGAAACAGTTGATTTTATGTACAAAATTTGATTTCTATAGTTCTCATCGTATACTATTTCTGTCGCGCACTATGAACGGGCTAGATTCGTGATTCTTCTCCAGGTTTCCAGACAAGGTCGGATCTGGTCGACTTCTTTTGAAGAAGCCTAGTTTCCACAACACGAATATTAAAATTACTAGTACTAAGAGTCCAAGTATCACTGACACTATGATCACCCACAACGGCACTTCTGAAGGCTCACTAAACTTCAAGTCCGGATAGGCGACTGTTTCCACCTGAAAAACAAAGAGATATTAGATAAAGATATTGCTCTGGCCTATGTTGTTCTAAAAAGATAACACCAGAAACCACTGTATTGCTTGGATCTTATGTTATTATTGAAAAATTAAGTTTTTAGAAAGTCTACTTCTTAGAGTTATTAGGATTATCATTTTAAATGTAGAGATATATAGAGTTCTAAATAATTTTGCTTCACATGATGATTAACATTGGGGAAACTTCAAAAAAACAAATACTAACTGTAGCAGTATCGTCGTGATGTTTGCTTTGATGGATATTGTAGTGTTCAGGAATGTGGATATAGGCAGTGGATGCTATATTAACGTGGCTAACACGAGGGTAGTCTTCTACTAGCGTGGAATTCCACAGGCGCGCTTTCACCGTTATGGTGGAGGCTTGCATCCTTCCCAGTACGTAGATCACGCAGTTGAACTGTATACACTTGGCTGTTTTCTTTTGGCAATTCTGTTGGACAGATTCAGAAACATATAGTTATCGTCTTCAAAATTTAAAAAATATATATTTTATTATAAATAATTGAATTATTATAATTTCTGCTTTTTTAGAAATAGTAGTCCACATTACGTTAGACTAACTGAAAAAAATTACAAAATACCTTAATTCTTTTTCATCAAAAAGTATTAAAATTTACCAGAAGAAAAAGAATTACGATATTATTTTTATACCTCAAGAATGATTTCACTCACCATATTTACAACATGCTTTCTTTGTCCATCTTTATCAGTGTAAGCTTCTGCTTTAACGATATCGTTATCTCGTTTTCTCCTTATTTTATTCCCAGCTCCATTATTAATAATATTAGTATTTGTTGTTGAATTATGTTCTTTTTCACTCGAACTAACACTAAGTTTTCCACTGCTACGGAAAGGATCTATTTCAAGATTCTCGGGCTCATTGGAACCGGGACGAGGAGTTAATTTTAATGGATTTATTTTCTTCTCTGTTAAATAACATTGTCCATTACTTTGACCTAAAAATAAAACAGATCCGTCAGATTCAATATCGAACTTAACTTTTATAGAAGAGATTAGAAGAATTGACTTGGAAATAGAAGTTTGAATATAAATGTATTAATTATTAATTAAATTTAATGAAAGGAAATTATTATTTTTAGCTCCACGCGGTATCCCGCATATGGCAGAGAAGGTAAAATCCGGGAACTTAGCGTTAAAACACTCCGTTCTCTTCTTTCTGGAGGTGGATTCTGAAGGAATTGCGTGTTGAGTGGCAGAATTCAACGCCGCGCTTTATTTTGTTACCAGCGCGAAGAAATGAAAATTAATATAAATTAAATTACCTGCTTCTCCGTCAACAACAGGAACATCTTCTGGATACAACAGCCATTTTCCTTCTGAATTTTCAGACGCTACTTGATACGGCCAAGATATCACCACTTGCACTGATAGGATTCTCCATGGTCCTTCATTAAATACCTATAACAAGTTAATTCAAGCGTCTTTTATTAGAAAGTTATATCTTGATAGTAAAAAGGTTATATATTTTTTTAAAGTTAAAAGTTTACTATAGTTATGTCATTTTATTTACATTTACAGCTTAATGTATTTTAAAATACCAATGTTGTCAACTTTTAGAATATTTAGGTAACCAATATTTTAAATATTATTGCTAGTAACTGTGTGTGCACTGAATATTAATAGAGCATATTAAATAATTGGAACTAAAGTTGTTTAAAAATACCTGATACGTATGTATTACTCTTGTGCCGATATCGTCAAAGTGAGTCATCGCGGACTCTCCCTTCACTTCACCTCCATAGAACACCTGTTCTGGCCGAGCAGCGCTGCGATACAATGATTAATATCTTTTAAAAATTACGTTTCAATTTTATATAATTATGTTATTATATATTTATGTTTTTTATTATCATGTTAGTTTATTATGTATAATAATTGACGTAACTTCCCTTGGCCTTATACAACATATTTCTAGGCCGTATGATTAAAATCTATACTTTGATAAATTGTTTAAGATAAATACTTTTTAGAAAACATATAAAACTGAACTGAACATTGAAGAAAAAAATATTTTTTCTAAAAATATTTTTTTACCTAGTGTTAAAACATTCCGTCCTCCACGTTGAATGGCGGAACTCTACGCCGCGCTTTGTCTTATTACCAGAGCGAAGAAATAAAAATATTAAATAATTAATTCCTTCGAAAGGGAAATAAACCCACATCCGTCGTGTGTCACACGCTGTGCCGAGGTTGTTTACAAAAAAAAAAAAAATTCTTACCCTTTAATCAAGAGTTCAGCATTCTTAATTACCAATGCCGTTACTTCAACAGGTTTTTTAGGTCGAATCTCTTTAGAAGTAGAATTAGCCCAAACACTAAATACTACAGAAGCTTCGTTATCTTCCAAAGCTCTAGCATCAAATCTCATTGTGATGGCGGGAGTACCTTCAGGCTGCTTTTTGTATGGATTTTCAAGTAAACAAGACACTGTAGTTTTGTTTATGCTGGTGCAGATCATATGCTTGCCCTAAAAAGAAATAAATTATACTCAATCCGGGTTTTTAAAAACAGACCAATAGGCTCAATTAAATATTAATTTCTTAGGCTCAATTAATTATTATAGAAAAAGCATAATAATTGTGTATCTTGCATACAGAATAAATTATCTACAAGGCCATGGAGAAGTAGTTTCATGCTGTATATTGCAGGGTAGGCAGAGGGAAGTAGTCCTGTTACCCTAGATTGGCCTAGTTTCCGCCGATATTCGAGGCAATGCGTATTGAGCAACCCCACGCTTTGCTTTGTTGTCAGAGGGAAGAAATGTAAATATTAATAATAATTCATTCCTCCTAGTGGGAATCGAACCCAGCACCACCGCGTTTACAGTCACACGCTTGTGCCACTGCGCCACGACGGCCTCTAAGTAGGTATATTACTTTTCTCATAAAATATCTAATACATGAAAACTAAATGAAAATACTGACAGTTATATTAGCCGCTATATAATGTAAGCTTTTGTGATGTTGCACGAACAATTGAGCTTCGTAGGCGGATTCACCATAATTATCCACTGTTATTGAAAGTTTCACTTCTTCTTCTTGTCCCAGAGTCAATGTGTACGCTTCGCTATCTTCACCTGTAAAAGTTTATTTTAGAAAATCTCAATAATTTGAAATGTCAATATGATCGAAATGTGAAGACTGCAACAAATTAATTTATATGATTTCGGTTTTTCGTATTAAACAGCTACTAAAAAAGCTAATTCAAAAGAAAACGACATTGTTAGAGCTTTAAATATCTGGCACATTAAGGCATATTATAAAAATACAAATGAATTACTTATCAATATTATTCAATAAAACATCAATAATAGCAATTTTTTTTAACCCCCGAATGAAACAGATTTTTTAATATTAATTTAATTATTATATATTTAACAGATAAATAATAAAATATATAACGCAAACTTACTTTTCGGCAGCTCCAGAACTGGTTTTACCACCAAATCACTAACACACACACCGTCAAGACCACAGTCGTTTAAGAAGTTAGCACTGAAAGATGTCCTGGCTGTGGCGTTCAACACCGGATAGTCGTCTATCAGTGGTAAGTCACCTTGTGTTGAATATTGCGGTTGTATTTGAACTATTTTGTACGTCACTTGGAACTGTAAAAATCAAAATCGCAATTATATACGAATATTAATATTAATATTATATTCGTACTATCAAAATTTTTACCAACTTAAACTATCTGGTAAATCTATTAAATATAAATACCAACCCTGATAGGCGTCTGTATGTCTCTGGTGTTATTCTTCAAATAAACAACATGTTCTCTACAATCTTCTACATCTTTATCTAAATTAATAGTTTTGTTAACGATATTGGACTTATCCGTATCGAAGAACACTCTAGAGTACTTTCTTCCTCCAGGAAACGTTTCAGCTTCAATAATATAATTTAATTCGTGGCTGTTGCTTTGTGCTGACCGTACAAGTGATTTAATGATACAACATGCTTGGAAATGAAAACAGGTGTAATTCGAATTAGGGTCCTTTGTGCAGCCTTGTATCGTAGGATCAATGTTGATAATCGTATTCGATGGTCGGATTGACGTCTTAATATCGATAATGGGTTTTGTTCGAATAAGCGCTACGCTACTCTGTAATAGAAGAATATGAAATATTTAATTATAGTAAAAAAATCTTAGAAATTTAATAGTTAAATAATAATAAAAAATATAATATAAAATAGAATTATAGAAAATTGCACTAACATTTTCATATGCACCAACTAATAAATCTGGATAGCCATTAGAGTCGAGATCTATACCACCAGACAGGGAATACCCAAACGTCCGCATCACATTTGGCAATGATTCCGCTTTTATAATTTGATCTGGTTTACTTTTCAACCCATTACTTCTGTCACCCATGTGAATATAAACTACGCCGTTGCCTTCGTACGGGCTTCCTATAGCGATATCCTCACAGCCGTCTTTATTTAAATCTCCTGTATTTGCAATAGCAATACCGAATTGTGATTCCGGTTTCCCAGTAAGTTTTACATTGTATTGTTGGGGTAAGCTACGTTTATTATTTAGATATAAGTAAACTGCGCCACCAGCGTCGCGGGAAAAATAAAAAGGCGCTCCCACTAGAAGATCCGGCAGACTGGAAAAGTGAAAATAATTGCTAGTTAGTAAATATCGAGAGTTAGAAATAGATTAATTTTATATGAACTTTATAGTTTACACGAATTTTAATGTATATTTTATATGAATGAGATTGAAGGTTTAGTGAAAATATTTTTAATTTCTTTTATATGATTAAGTGTAACAAATAATAAGAACGACAAAATAATACAAAATCGTATAAAAATTAAAATAGCGTTTCTTAGAAATGAATTTACTATTTTTTAAATTTTGCACTTTGGAACACCGTTTGGCACATTTGTACTTTGGAAATATGATGTAATTTTTATAATTATTAATAAATTTTGATGAATGTGTATATTATTCGGATAAAATATTTTTTTTATTTACCCGTCTCCATTGACATCAGCGGAAGCTATTTCGTATCCAAAACTAGAACCAAATTGTTCTCCGTTAAGAATAAGTGTGAAATTAAGAATATTAACATCCACACTGGTCCAATCCGCAATAATCCTTTTGCTAAACATAACAACCTGGCCAGTTCCATGAGCCCTTGGAGCGCCTGCTGCATATGAAGGTTCAGATCCGAAAAAACTGGCTCCAGTCACTGACATACCTGAAATGTACAAACCCTATTATGAGTAATGCTTTCAATGATAGTCTTCTTACACACCTACTTTGCTAATGAAGTGACAACTATTCACGCAATGAAAAAAGCCGTGATGAATGTAATAAAATGTTATGTTGATTCAAGGAATTTCCAGTCTTTATATAAAGCTAAAACTAAATACTAAATATCATGCCACTATAAAAATATTTCATAGAAATTCTGGCAAATTACTTTTTTATTTTATAAAAGGAAAATGTTAACAGCAAAAAGTCCTGTTTTATTTTTATTTATTTAAATATTTTATACGTATATACACTGCTTACCGAGATAACTGTATTTTTCAACTGGACTAGTTCCATCCTCAACTGGGGCCATATTAACACCATGATCCCTTTCTAAGAGATCATCATTGGTATCTTGTGTAAATATTGTTCCTCTCCACGTGTAAGGTCCAGGACTGCCCAAAACCAAAGTATCGTCTTCTAGTAATGAACTACTAGTACCAACTTGACAGAATCCAAATTCTTCATGTTCCCTGAAATTATCATAATAAACATAATTATCAAGCAATCCCAAACATATTATAATAGCAAAAATTTTACAGGTTTATTAAAACTTTCACGCTGTATCCCGCATATACCAGGGAAGTTAATGTAACGTGAACATAATGCGAATTTTCGAGATATTCTTTTTGAGGACGAAGAAATGAATATATTAAGCTACTTCTTCGACAGTTCGAATCCACAACCATCGCCTTTAGAGTATACGATTGGGTCACTGCCTCCAACGGTACGACGGCCTCCAAAATAATTATAAGTTTCCCATTAATAATATAAAATTACAATTTCTGATAATAAAATACAAATCACACCTTTGCACGGATCGACCTCGACATGGCTCCCACATATCAATCAACTGCAAATCGTTGCTGAGTGTGTAACACAGTCCTTGGCCAAATTGTAGCTCTCCAGATTTTCGAATATATCTGCAAATTATAAGGATAGGTATATATTAAGAATTTAAAAAATATAACCAATTATATTTATGTCTTAAAAACTGAATTGAAAATGGAGGATGGAATCTTCTCTATTATTAAATAAAAATTTACCTATGAGCGCAAACAACCGCCTTCCTTCCAACTCCTTGACTTCTGACTGAAACTCCAAGCCACTGACCATCCTTGATCTCGTCAGGCTGCGGCCCCATCAGACTTAAAGCGTCAATGCCTAAATATAGTTAGTTCTTATTAATACATTATCGTGCATTTAATACCACTGCCAGTATAATCGAGCAGAGGAGCATATACCAAGATAGTTTCATAGCTATTTCATTCAATGTTTTTCGTAACGCCATTAGTAATCACTTATTTTCAAAGATAGGTACAGATATAGTAGCAAAATATGTAAAAAAAAGCATTTAAATGTAATTATATTTTTGATAAAACAAAAAAAATATATTAGAAAATACTCCAAAAGGGCAAAATTAGCTTAAAATATTTATTTAGAGCAATTTATTGTCATAACTTACTTAATATATTATGTATATAAGACCAAAAGCAGAATAACCAGCAAATACATTTTATTATATAGTAAAACGTATTCGCTTTATAAAATACGTGAAAGAAACCCAAAGATCAAACCAAGTCGTGGATCGTTGGCAAATGCAAAGCATTGCAGCCAGGCGTGTGTGATGCAAGATAAGAATATCTGATAACAATAGAGCAAACAGAAAACCTTGCAAAAAAAACAGAAATTTCACATCGCAATTTGGGTGTATAATACACTGATGATTGGAAACACTAGCACTCATTGGAGATCAAACATAAATCATGCAATTATAAACACAAAGATTCAAAAGTAACCCCTAAATATTCGAAATTGTCGGCAATATTCTTCAACCTGCAAAGAGCTGTGAATTAAGTTGCGAGCATTGATGTGTCTAGAAATATTTTCTGGGGGTTGTTTTTTCAATTTTCTGGGGTAGGCACGGACCATCCCCTCCTCCCCTCTCTCTCCTCCTTCCCCCCTCTTTCCTACCCCCAATGACTGCGAGGTAAACATATTTTCCTTAACGTGTGTTTATATTGTGTGGTCTCAGTGGTTAATATCGTTATCGACTACTCAATGTTAATTTTGAGCTTGTTTATAGTTAAATTATTCGATGACTTGTTCGTTAATTCACCAGAAGACACCAATTTTATTTATTTTAAGTAAAGATGACTAGCTATCTGTTAATCTATATACGAATGTTCAGTTTTAAATATTAGCGTTATTTGTGCTAAATGTTTATTATTTTGTTAAATCTTTCTATAAGAACTAGATATTCTAAGGTTTTTATACTATGTAAGAACTCGACTAAGATTTAATACAATTTCATACTTTGTTCTGTTACTGGATTAATTAATTTAATTACTTTTTACCAATCACCACTATTTTTTTGGGTACATTAAGATAAAATATAAAAAGCACATTTCCTACCATATAATCAGTAATGTAAATTTTCTATCTACAAATATCTACATTTCAAGCTTTTAAATTATTTATAATAAGTACTGTTGTTGGCAAATAATATTTAAGTTAAAATTAGCAAAACTGGGCGTGGAACTGATTTACGTCATTTCGACTCAAAACTCACAAGGAATATTTCCGTTGAAATTTATAACAAAATAACATATTTACATGTTATAAGTAACTAATGCTTCTAATCTCTATCATATTAGGTAAGTGCTAGTTTAAGCTTATGAGTATGTGCTCTGGCAAGCGATTAGTGCTATTTAATTATTTTGAAATAAAACTTATTTTCATAATCAATAGATAATGAGGCGTGACTGTTAACGTGACAGGTTGTGGGTTCGATTCCCACTCGAGGAAATTAAATAATTAATATTTCCATTTTCTCCGCTATTTTGTCTTCAGAATTGAAAAACGGCGGAAAATGGAGAGCGGACTGTCTTAGCATTAGATTATCTCTGCCTACCCTGCTGTGCGTGGGATATTATTTCATAGATTTTATTAATATTTCATTGATTATGTAAATAAATTTAATTTTAATTTTATTATATTACATGATTTAATTAATATAATAACATACAGTTAGTACATGCGTTACAGCGTTCTCGACGGCATAGCTGGAACTTAGCATACTATTGATTAGTTAATTAGAATTAAAAAATAACAGCGATTAGTCAAAGAGGTTATAGTTAAATGTATAAAAGGAAGTTGAGACCACAGCTCACTTACTCGTGTTTAACTTGCGGTACTTCGCTGTTTGGGGCACCACCGACAAAAGACAACAATTTAGTTAAAAAATATAAATGTATTGTCTATATGTACAAACTAACTTTTCCAGTATTTTTTTTAATATTTTGTATATAATTTTTTTTAAAAAAAACATAAAAATATTGGTGATTAAATTTGCTGTATAGAAACGACGATATCATATCTCTACATACATATATCTAAAACTATTTCTGTGTAATCTACTTTAATATACCTACGTGAAACAACTACTTCTATAAGACATTCAAAAATTCAACTTAGTATAATATAGCTATTAAAATTGTGAAATAATCGTATAACTAATTCACACCCACCATATAAAATGAACACTATCAGTGGCATTTAACTTTTTATACCTATCTAATTTTAGATAGATACAATTAGAACATAAGTAGTAAAATAAAATATTTCGATACTAAAGTATGCGCAGTCATAAAGCTTTTAATAAAAGATAGCTTTATACATTTATTTCTTTTTCTATCTTACAATCTTTTTATATTAGTTTCTTATGATTAATTTTCTCCGTTCTCACCGTTCCATTTTCCTTTTCTTTATTATTCAAGCTGATCAATACGGAAAAAACTTAAGATATAAGTTAAGGTTTGATAAAATAATAATTATTATTATATGTATCAGGTTTTCAAATTCTTAAGTTTTTTAAAATCTAAGTAGAACATGACTAAAATTATTTGTATGATTAGTTGATAATAGTTTTTAACTCCCGACGCAAAAAGTGGGGTGTTATAAGTTTGTTGTGTCTGTCTGTGTGTGGCACCGTAGCTCCTGAACTTATGAACCAATTTAAGTGCGTTTTTTATCGAAAGCCTTGTTCATCGGGGTTGTTCTTAGGTTTGTTTGAGGAAAATCGGATAAGTAGTTTAAGAGCTACAATCACTTTGCAGTTTGCTAACATGAGGTACTAATAATTTTGGTCGGAGATTTTTTAAATTTTGCTAATATAAATAATAATTAAACATACATGAGAACTATGATTGGATTATACGATGAGTTCTAAACATTATATTACTACGGAAAAGGACAATCTTACTTCGTTTTCCATCAGTAACTATCTGCTCACAGTCTGAAGGAGATGACGTTAAACTGCACTTCCACAGCGCACCGGACTTCGTCGTGTTCGGCTGCAGGTTCTGCCCTAATGGTGCACCTACTAGTAACCTGTAATAGGAGATAAAAATATTATTATTATTATTATATATCAGAATAGATATCGTAGATAATGTTATATAATAATATCATAGTAATACTTGTTATTTATTGTTATTTGAAAAATAATTGGCTACTTTAGATCTTTTGACAATTTCATTCAATTTGTACTAAAATTTATTTTAGCTTCGCGCTATATCCTGCACCTAGAAGGGAAGGTATAGGGGAACTTGGAAACTTAGTGCTGAGACACTAGCAATCCCCACTTTTCACCGAATTTTGGAAGCATTGCGTGTTGAGCGGCGGAACTCAACGCCGCTCGCGTTTTAAGCTGCATACTTTTACTCCTGCATCATGCCTGTGACGACGGTATAACGTTAATATAGTAAATTGTGTACGAATGTAACAGTAATAAGAAATATTATTTTATAAGCTTGAGGGTCTGTCATTACTTCATTATGGAGGTTAAATAGTACCTTTACAGCGGAACCCTTACTATTTTAAATTACTTGGTACCTAAATACAAATATGTATGTATGCTGATCCAAGATAAGATGGGAACGGCGGCGGCGTGCCGATTTACAGTAGTTATTTGTACGTTAATTAGTATGACGCTTTAATGAGAATAAGGGCGCGGGTCATAATTATAATAATTATCTCTCTGTCGTTTATTAAGTATATTTTGATTATAAGAATTAAGTAACCTAACAGTATCTTAATTACTTAATATAAAAACAAACAATATTATCTTTGATATAAGATAATATAAATTATTAGCAATAATAAAGATATTACAAATTCCTGTGTTTCTTAATAGATTTATATAAATAAACAAGTAGATAATGAGAACAAAATGATTTTTTTACTAGTGAAATACTTTTTGTTGTGGATATATTTAATTAATTTAATTGCATAATTTAAAATGTAGTTAAGCCGTTTGTGGTGCAAGGGCATAAGGGTATGTACTGTAACCGCGACTGGTTATGGATTCGATTCCCACTCTAGGAAATGAATTATTTAATATTCTCTGCTGTAGAGGTAAAGCGCGGTGGCGTATCTAAACACTAGTCTCCCTCTGCCTACGCTCCTACATATGGGATACAACATGAAAAAAAAGCTTTTCCATACTCTATTAATATTAACAAAAATTTGATTCTCCAGCTTTATTTTCAATTGTCACAACTCTTATCCTATAAAAAAATATTCTATACACAAATACTATTAAATAGCCGATATTCTCAGACGAGAAAAATATAATTTCATTAAAAATAAATTCAACAATAATTGAAAACCCCATATACAACACAACTACGATTGTGTACCAATTCACAAAGCGCACGTTAAATTTTATTATATTATACGTATCTTATTTATCATTATCGTACGGGCATTGTTCGTAATCTCTGTGTTCCGTACGTCTCGGTACCTTAATAGACACCCACGCGACAAGTTCGACGTACTTTTTGTAAAGGGAGAGAAAACATGGAGGTATAATTAAGCTTTCATTGTTTTGTCTTGATTGCGACATCACCTTATCTTAACAGTCGGTTAAAAGCTAAACAAATAATAGAGTATTCGAACTTTTACTTTAAATGTTGAAGCCAGTAAAACCTACTGGTTGTGGGTTCGATCCCCACTCGAGAAGATGATCTTCGCTCTGGTGTTGAGGCAAAGCGCTGCGTTAAGTTCTGCCACTCAACTCGCAGTGCCTCCAGAATTCGGCAGAAAGTGGGGAACGGAGTGTTACAATAGGTTCCCTCTGCCTACCCTGCTGTGTGCGGGATACAGCGTGAAGCTTTTAATTCTTACTTTAAATATTTAGGTTGACTTTTAATTTTTGAAACCGCAAATTCAATCACTCAATAATGACTAATTTAAAATACGAAGGGTTCGTTTAGAGAATTGATTCGTCGCCCACGTGGCCGCAATCGATCTTGCCCTCATTGGGGTAACACGAAATGCGCCTACGCCTATGTATGGTATTTATAAACACTATTGTATTATAAAAGAATTGCAATTGCATATACATTATGTATAGAATGTTAATCAATTATTTCATAATTTCTAATAATGAGAATAAATCAGTAGGCAGAGGGAACCTAGTGTTAAGACATTCTGTTCGCCACTTTCCGCCGAATTTACAAAAATTTGCGTGTTGAGTAGTGGAACTCAACGTCGTGCTGTTGTTTCGACAGCAGAGCGATGAAATTGAAACATAAATCTTAATAAATATTTCATTTCCTCGAGTGGGGATCGAACACACTACCAGTTGTTTATAGTCATACTTTGTGCGCCATGTACCATTACTGGCCTCAGGTTTTAATGATGAGAATAATCAACAATTATTTTTTTAACTACTTAGATAAATACTAGCTTAAATCTATTTAAAAAAATAACGCAATTAAATATAATATATAAATGCCATTCAGAGGAAACTCTATAGCTCCATTAAATGATAAAATTCAAACATCGTCAACATGGCGCTCCTATTTGCAGAGTGGAGTATCCTTGGCGAGCCCCACCCCGCGAACCACTATAGATCCCCATCTACACCATCAATCCTTGACATCGGTTGATAGCAATGCCATATTGTACTATCATTTAGATAAGTATTAAAATTAAAATAAAGCAATACTAAATGTAGATTGATATTGTTTGATTATTTGTTATTTATTTTAAGTAATCTTAAAATATTGGAACTTTGTTTATAGAAATCAAAATAACTAGTAATTTAGTAATAGAAAATACTTACTTATAAATAAACTAAAATACATAGAAAAGTATACTTAAAAATATTATTATCTTATCTAAATCAAAGTATATTTATAAAGTAATGTGCAATAAAAAAGTAATCTATCGAAAGGCGATAAAATTAGGCAATTGAAAAGATCAAAGAGCGTCCACGGCGGCTTGAAGATGATATTGTGATAGGAACAAATACCAACACGAACGAAACGTGCGTACGCAGTGTTACGTGCCGAACGCACCCACGCGGAAATTTTATATGAGTATTGTATTATAATGGTATTTTTGATAGTACTGGTTTCGACTGCAAATTATATTTTTCTTTCCACTGAAATACGACGGGAAGTGAGAATATATTAAAAATACATAAAATAATTATTAGTTTAAATATTTCATTATAAAAAATAATAATAACAGGAACGACCCGAACAAAGAGAAATTTAAAATTTATTTTAATTTACAATATCTCGTTATTTATTTTAACGAGACACTGTAAATTAAAATAAATTTAAAATTGTACAAGTATCCGAAATTACATGAAACCGCCATGTAATTGTTTTCATAATTGCTCGATCCACGTACCTGGGGGTACTTTAGTAAATATTGTTGTTAGCCAAGTGGTGGCTGCGACGTCGTCGGTGGTCCGCAAACACTACCAGAACCATCGTCGGATCTTTATTGCCTATCCTCAAATAAGGAGAATCATTGTACACTCGGAATAAACCATCATAAGATAATTTTATTAAAAAATTGATTTATTTTTTGATTGACAAAAAAATTATAAGTTATAATTATTATAATAGAATACGAATTTGGTATAATTATAATATCTATTTCGGTTAAAATAGTTTTCATTTAAACTGCAAATAATAATAAAAAAAGCAAAATCTAAATGAAAATTTCATTAAATAAAGCAATTACGTACGCAAAGAGAATGCGAGTCATTCGTAATATGTTCATATGACATATGACATTATGCTAAAGCAATTAAACGACAATTTTAATAACTGTGTTTAAAAATTATTATTATATATTCAACATTTAAAGAGTGATCTGTGGGATATGTGACAGGTTTTTTCATGATATATAGAATTATTTATATCTAGTATTTTTTCGAGTTTTGTTAGACAAAATGTGGCGTTTGGTTCCTATTCCCACAGCCCTAAAGTAAAATTAAATAGCAGGTACAAAGCTGAGAGAAGAATTACGTACTGTATGGTTCTAACAGTCCACTTAATGATAAGAAACAGAATAATTTACAAGAGAAAAATGAGAAAATTGATGACAACACAAATTTTATCTCAAATAATATTATATTGACATAAAATGAAACTGCATTGACAAGCAAATATGAAATAAGTAGCGCAACCCAAAGCCTTTCTAATCATAAACCGTCGCTTTCTCCTCTCAAACGACCCTTCGACCATGAAACTTCTCAATTAAGTGTGACCATAATTACTAAAGCCGCACGAGTCAAGTCGTGAGTGATGGGTATTCCTGTCACCGACCATTTTGAATAGAAAAGGTTACAAGATTATTTGTTTAAATAAAAATAACTTTAATATAACAATACAAAGCGCTTTAGCTCTAGGTTACACGTTCACTCACAATAGGTATATCTTATTTGACGTTCCAATTTATTACAAATGCCAATTTGATTGAGTAGCTCAAACTTGCTTAAATATATTTTTACTAAATTATTCTCTATTGCGAATGTATTTTGTCGTAGTTCATTATAAAATTATGTCTTTTTTTACAAGAAAACCCGACTTTAACCGGATCCCATAATCAGAATCAAATCAAACCACCCTTGAAGTGTAGTGTCCTTTCCAATAAAAAAAAAGAATCATTCAAATAGATTGGCGTGGTATTGAGTTATTCGTCCATTTGTCGCTCACATACATAATGCAAATTAAATTTCAGAAATGGATTAAATTCATAAAAAAAGAATAATCAAAATCGGTTCACCCAGTCAAAAGTTCTGATAACAAACATAAAAAAACAGACGAAATGCTAACCTCCTTCTTTTACATAAGTCTGTTAAAAAGATAGCTAAATAAGATAAAAAGTAAAGTGTCGCAGTAGGAAAAGTAGCCACACATGGAAATCGAATCGTGTACCGAATTCCTTTAAGGTAGCGTTAAGTGCGAGATGAAGTTTTATCGTTCACAACAATCTCTAATTAGCGAATGGGGGAGAGCCGCGCTCGTGACTTGCTCGTGTACAGTTGTTAGTCATCACAGCATGCTACTATGTACCTAACCGATTTAATTTTATTTCTTGTTGAGCGAAACACGTTTTTTTATATAAGCTTCACGCTATATCCCGCACGCAGGATAGACAGACGGACCCTAGTGTTAATTCACTCCGTTCCCCATTTGCCGCCGACGGACGTCGCGCTTTATGTCGACACTAAAGTGAGGAAATAAGAATATAAATTTAAATTAATATTTCATTTCCTCGGGTGAGGATTGAACCCACACCCACAAGCAGTCGCGTTTACAGTCACACATTTCCTTGGTCTGGTAACGAGGAAATTTCCTTTGAGTTCCGCCACACAACATTCAATGCCATGAATACGGAGAAAAGTGGGAAATGGAAGTGTCCTAATGGAACGGAGTTTGTGTTCCTCACTTTCCGCCCAATTTTGAAGACATTGTGTGTCCAGTGTGGAGTGCCGCTGTGCCACGAAGGACTCTATTCAATTTTTATATACTTACAAGCATAAGATAAGATACACTCAATTTAAATATAACTATATTATTAATACTGCAAATTTACACATACATACATACATATTAACAAGATTATCAAGCAAATTGCAACAATAAATCTTAACTAACTCCCAGAAGGAGCGTAAATCAGAAACATTTCCAGTAAAGCAACGCAGGCTTTATGCAGATTATCGCGAGTCGCAAACCAGTTCGGAACGAGTAAATATTACCAGTACATTAGTCAGATATCGACCCCCGCTGTGTGGGCAGGCTGGTTTGAAGAGCTCGAACTCCTGGATTAAAGTCGTAAACTCATAAAGCTTCAGAACTTTACCTTTTGCAATTTGAAATGGGTATGGATGTAATCTTCTTTGTAACATTAATTTCTTTATGTCGTCGTGTCGTGGATTATAATTATATTTTTTGTATATTTAAAATGGTGACTGAATTTATTAAATCAGCTTTACATTGTATCCCGCACATAGCAGCTTAGGCAGAGGGAACCTAATGTTAAGACACTCCGTTCCCTACGTCAAATTTTTCAAAACATTGCTTGTTGAGTGGCGGAACTCGTTGGACTTTTGCCTTGGTGGTGCTAGACCGAAGAAATTATAATATTAATAAATAATAACTAATTCCCCCGATTGGGGATCGAATCCACAACCACGACGACCTCAATATTTTTTTAAAAATATAATAATATATAAGTACAAAATTACAATTATTACATGCATATTAAACAGAAAGTAAACAGAATCAACACCACTTAAAGAATGGTGGATTGAAAGTACAACTGGTTTTTCAACCCTTTTCAAAGTAAAAGTTAAATACTACTTAAGTGCATCACTCTTATCTTGCTCAACATGATACTTTCTATCTTCTTAATTCCACTTATGTTTACTTCCCCCTTTTAATATCCACAGAGAAGCTCTTGACTAAAAAGTGATAGCTACCATATATGTCTGTGTATATTTTAGAAAATAATCCTGCATATAGCACAGGAGGCAAAAGAAGCCTGGGAACCTTTTGTCAAGACATTCCGTTCCGAATATATGTATATACTCGTAGTACTATACTTTCGTTCCCCACTTTCCATCAAATTCCGGAGGCAATGTGTGTTGAGATGCGGAACTTAATGCTGTGCGTTGGTTCGTTACCAAAGATTGAACCCATAATCTGTCGCATTTACATTTGCACGTTTGTGTCTTTACGCCACGACTGGCTTCTACTACAATAGAAATCTCTAGAACTCCAACGGAATTAAAAAACTATTGGGTATTTCGTACTAAAATTTATTTAGTACCAATACTTTAATAATAATCAAACCACAATCTACAATCCTTCCTTTACCTAAAGGGAAACGAAGTTACATGCAAATGAATATTTGTTGCCACAAGACATGTGTGGTTATACTTAAAATGACCAGATATGTTCATTCAATATTGACGCAAGACGCACCTTTCTCACGCAATACCGACTTTCGACGGCAGCGATCAGTAAAAGTCAATAAAAAAAGAGTGTGTTTATTGTAGCAATTTTACACTAAGTATGTGATAATCAGCTTCAGTATCCCACATTTAGTAGAGAGGCAGAGGGAACCTAGTGTTAAGACACTTCGTTCTCTACTTTTCGCCGAATTCTGGAGGAAATGCGTGTTGAGCGGCGGAATTCAATGGATTTTACCTCGACACCAGAGCGAAGAAATTAAAATATACACTTAATTTAATATTTAATTTCCTCGAGTGGGGATCGAACCCACAACCAGTCATATTTACAGTCACACACATGTGGCCTCAGTAACTATACTATATAAGCGATGATACTAAGTAAGCGATGACCGATATACCAAAGTTAGCTGAAATGTTTCTCACGAAGTTCTAAGTCTGTCACTATAAAAATAACGACGAGTCTTGGAGACAGAAATAATTTTCCGATTAGCCCCAACGTCATACTCGTACTGTGCGTCAGGACTATATTTAGAAACGTAGTGTTAGGATTTAATGCATTATGTGACGCCTATAAATATAAAGCTTCCTTAACTTTTGTTTGGTTTATTTATTTATGTTGGAACTAAAATGTCCACCACATTTTAGTTAATTTTAGTTAGATTTTTGCACATATTTAAATATTTTTTTTGTTTCACACTGTATTCCGCACACAAGTAGAGGCAGAAGAAACCTAGTGCTAAGACACTTCGTTCTACATTTTTCACCGATTTCTAAAGGCATTGCGTGTTGAGTGGCGGAACTCATCGGAACTCGTCGCGCTTTGCCTCGATACTACAGCGAACTAATGAAAATATGAAATATTTAATTTCCTCAAGTGTGAATTGAACCCACAACCTAACGCATTCACAATCACACGCTTCCACCCCTGCGGTATTATCGATCTTATTTAAATAACAAAATTGAAAATTTATGTACCTATGTGGAAATCTAAAATTAACTACGCATTTGTCGCGTTGTTCAAATAACAGTCTCTACTACCAGCTGGTTTTAAAAAAAATAAATATTGTGCGAATATTTATTTAACGCCGGCCTTGAGATGGCAACACTGTCACTGGCAGGAAGAATCAATTGAGCGAATGAGTCTGAGTGCCATTGTAAACTATTCTGCGGCCTAGAGATCACGTGTGAAGTGGGTCACTGAACTAAGTGAACAACCTCTCGAATAAAAAAGTATTAATTTCTACTACTTTAAAATAAATTAAACAGATATTTCTATATAAATATAATGTTGCAACGCATTTATTCGATTGTACACAATGGATGCGGGTTCTATTTTCATTGGGGAGCGTGTTTATATTTATAGTATAAGTGATTAACGGCTTCGTATTTATTATATAAACTTTGGATGAACCTTTGTACTCTATCTCTACCTTTGTACTGTAATGATCTAAGCTTCCGTCGAATTCTGCACTCATCATGCAATGCCGATAAAATTTATTTGAAATATAAATAAATATTAAATAAAAATAAAAAATTATATAGTACATACATATATATACAAGAATGAAAACCAAAACATATATTTAACTTCTAAATACAAACATATATTTTACAACATGTCGAATCTGTCAATTAGTGAAACTAAAATAGAATTCTACAATGCAATGTAAAACCTTATAAAGCTTTTCTATATATGGATAATTTAACCTTGTTAGATGCTGTGACTGAACAATACGCCTTATCCTATACTATCCATTGGAAATTGGCCTCGACTAAGGCTAAGTCTTGCTAATTGGGCCCTAAATTGGAACCTAGCAAAACATGTGAAATTACTTACTGTTGTAACCAAACTACCTATATGCAAATAAACTAAATTCTAATGACATTTAGATAAAAATCTCGAGCAGGTTGATAAGCACCCCTTTATCCCCCATAGATATATTCAATAATGGTTGTAACCTTACAGAGGTAATTTCGGTTGCCGAATCCCCAGCGAGGCGTGCTCGTCACGTCCCCTGCTTTACATAACAATAGCAGGTACATTTTTTACAAGACGTAGACATAGACAGCGCCATCCTCTATAATTTATGGAAATGACCGCGAACAAAAAGGTATAACAAAGGTGTCTACTCGAAATTAGGTAGATAAGTCGAGTGTCGGGTTCCCTCTTGTCTATCTATTGTTAGGGAGTTAATAATCCAAAATGGAATCCTTCGGTTTGAGAGTATTGTTATTTTGTAGTTTGTAGGGTAGTCGAAATTAATTTCGACGAAAAACAATCATTCATAGTACCTATCTATTCATAATATTTGTAAGCGTAACGTTGTGGTGCAGGGGCACAAATGTGACTGTAATGCAACGGTTGTGGGTTCGATTCTCATTTTTTTATACTTTCACTATGGTTTCAAAGCAAAAGCGCGGCGTTGAGTTCCGCCACAAAGCACACAATGCTTCATAAATTCGACTGAAAGTGTAAAACGGCGCGTTTACGGCATATAGCGTGATGTTAAAAAATAAAAAAAAATATATAATTAAATGTATAAAACATTTCGTCTTCTTCTTCAGTCAGTAGTAGTTCCAAGAAAAAGATGCACATCGCATAAAGTTGTTATTAAAGTGTTTTTTTATACGACCGTATGCACTTTCATGAGTTCTCGTGGCGAACCATGGATCGTTAAATAAAACGCGCGCCGCTTTGTCGCAGATAACCGATGTCACACGCTAATTGAGTCAAATTTATTATACCGCTAGGCTTTGTTTACAGTTTTATATTTCTACATCATTACCATGTTATCGTAATAGGAGTATCGGTATTTCAATCGACAGTCATGTTTTTTTTTCACGCTGTATTCCGCACTAACAGGAAAGACAGAGGGAACCACTCCACTTCCCATTTGCTTCCGAATTCTGGAAGCAATGCGTGTTTAGTGGCAGAACTCAACGTCGCGCTTTACCTCGACACCAGTTAAATGTTAATTTCTTCGAGTGGGAAACGAACCCACAACCCGTCGCTTTAACAGTCATCACCGGCCTCAAATAGTTAGGTCAAATTTTAATCACACATGCAAGTAAAAGTTGCATTCATGTATTAAAGTCCCGTGTAAATTAATTAAGTATAATTAGTATGCAATGTTAATGTTTTCATTAAGGCACACCTAGGCGAATAGCTTATGTTTGAATAAAAGCAATATTATGACAAATATGTACTTATATCTTTAGTAATTTTATTTTTATGATAAATTAATTTGTTTTTATACATAACAGTATATATTATTTATAAAAAGAGTATTTATATCAATTTGCCTTAACCTTACGATTATCACCAAAGACAACTATCATTTTTTGCAACGGCAACCACTAGACGACATGAACCAGCACCTCATGGAACACATCCAAGAGCTCTAACTGCTAGGCTATACGTTGTTATCGAAGCTACGTCGCAATTCTTATACACTTGTTACTATTTGAAAACATAAGAAATAAACAAAATAATTATATGAAACAAAAAAAACAGTTTAGCGAATATAACAAACTGTAAATTAAAAGTAAATGTGTAACAGAGCAACCTGAGTAATCTTTCCAGTAACTCCCATAATTCTAATCTCGTCTCAAATAGCCCCTATCATATAAAAGTTAAACTAGACCAGTAGTGGAATCAGGGGGAATGATGATCCTAACCTCATAAACAAGTGGGATAACGTAATCAATGGACTGCGTTAACCCAGATAAATAGCGGGAAAGCGGGCCCTTGATATAAAACTTTCTATTTTTCGATAGCGAAGTCGGTTCGAAAATCGGTCGTGGGCGAACATGTTTTGAAATAAAACAAGAAACTCTAAAAGGGTTTCTGTACTGACACAAATTTGGCTTAAGTACCTTAATTGTTTGTTTCTAAATGATTGTTATATTTAGATGTGAGTAGATGTTATACTCGTATATAAAAAGAATAACTAGCAGTATCGAAGACGATTTTATACGACGATTTTAATAGACAAGTTATTCAGCAACAAGTACGGAAAGCAAAGTATTCCATGCATTCATATTTCTTTTTAAAACATTTTTATTTCTGTTCATATTTAATATTTATTATAATGTAATGATGTATTTAATACAATTATATTCTGGTAGATATTTTACAATTAATATAAATGTAAGTCACGTTATAATAAATACTTATTATACCATAAGCGTACTTCTTTAGGAGTCTCATTCATAATCTTTGCCATAATATAATTTAAATATACTTCACAATGACGCCAAAAAGTTATCACAAGTTCATATATTATATCAGATTTGCATACAATCAATGTACGCCATATTGATTTACGAGTAAAATTTGGTATACCAAGAGTTAGTGGAAACATCAATCATGATGACCACATCCCTGCCCATATAAAGTTCCTTGTGGCTATATAAAATAAAGGATTTAAGAAGTGTTTAATTTATTAACTCTTAATTTCAGACAGTACGCTCGACTCTTATAATTATAAGCTTAAAACTTAAGAAATATTTTAGTTTTAGGAAGCTTACAAATCGGAGAATTTAAATGTATAATATAAATAACGCGCTTTGTAATATGATAAATATCTACATAAGTAAATATATTAGGATTAAAGTTTATTTTAGTTATTCTATAAAATTTATATTAAACATAAAAACAGAAAAATAACATAAAAAACATGCACAAATAGTAGAAGCTTTTTACCTTTGACCTGTAGCGCACGATCTATCAGCATAAATCCAAAATATGCGATTGAATTACGCACGATGCATCGGTATAGCATATGCCATACAAATGTAAATGCGGCCCTTCTCTTTTATGGACACATTAAGTCAACCGACACCAACTCTGTTATGATTATGACATAAATAGCGTAACTGCTAGGCATTAGACCTATTTTTTACAAACACAAAATTGTGTCACTTCCGTGGAATTGTTGCGTATGGGCTGTATTAAAATTATATGGACGTTTCCTGCCTTACTAGCAGCCTAATAAAAAAAATAACTGTAGTTTAATTTAGATTAGATATAGAGACCGTCGTGACGCAGTGACACAAGGGTGTGACTGTAACGCGACGGTTGTGGGTTCGACCCCCACTCGAGGAAGTGAAATGTTTATTTATGTACGTTTATATTTCCATTTCTTCGCTCTGGTGTCGAGGCAAAGCGCGGTGATAAGTTCTGCCACTCAATGCGCAATGCTTCCAGAATTCGGCAGAAAGTGAGGAACGGAGTGTCTTAACACTAGGTTCCCTCTGGCTATCTTGCTGTGTGCGGGATACAGCGTGAAGCTAATTTTAATTTAGATCTAATTCCATATTTCATTCGGTATTGAAAGAAACATTCAACGGAGCGGCAAATTGGCTTCATTAGAAGGAAATTATTCTGTAGCTTCACACGTGATTAAATGAGAGTAGAACAAACAAACACGAGTGCCGCTTCGACTCTCGTTTCGTCAATAATGAATCACGATGTGAGAAAAGGGGCAATTACACTCATTATTACCCTACACATGAGTCACAAAAGGAAGTATGTCGTGCGGGGTGGCACATGCGTGTAACATTCCTATTTGATATTCCCAAGAAGTTCCATGACGTAAGTACAAATGATATAGTATATACATATATGTATTAAGCGCGATTCAAATTCGCATTAGTCATCTATTCCCAAAATCCAATTTAGTTTTTATTGTACATTTGCTTATACTAAGTTAAAGCTAGAATAAAAATTAAAGAATTATTATAAAAAAACATGGAGATAAAATTTAATACGAAATCTTTTTAAGAAATATAAAAATAAAAGGAAATTACATCCGGCTATAATTATTAAGCTATTCGAGTCAAATTTATGTGTTTAGATTTGGATATTAGTGTTTATTTATAGTTTCCTCAGGTTTTAATTGATTAATGGTATACATCAGTTTACGAGATATACATGTAACAACGTGTAAACAAAATTTCTTGAAATTTCAAACAAAATACTAGAGACCAGTGGGTTCGATCCCCACACGAGAAAAGGCAATATTTATTTATATTTTCATTTCTTCGCTCTGGTCGAGGCAAACACGCAATGCCTCCAGAATTCGGCGGAAAGTGCAGAACGAAGTCTCTGAACACTAGGTTCCCTCTGCCTACCCCGCTATGTGCGGGATACAGCGTGAAACTGATTTCAAGCAAAATAAATGTATCTTACATCTCTCAAAAATTTAGAGCTTATATGAATGAACGAGGCAACGGATATGAATAGCGTGTACCATACGGCCCTAACCACAACTGTACACAATGGATTTGTTTATTTCATCAATTGTACGCGGAATCTACGTATATCTTGATGTCGAAGTGGGTGGCCGTTCTATTATCTTATAGGTGATTCTTAATATAACCCTTCTTGTTTATTTTTCCGTACAATAATTAAATAAGCGTAGTATATGTATGTGCCCTTGACATAGGGAACCTAAGAACTTAGCATCAAGACACTCCATCCCATTAAGCCACTACCGTTCCCCACTGTCCACTGAAGCCGTGCTGAGGCAAGGTGTAGCACGGCGTTGAATAGCGGAACTCAACGCCACGCCATGCCTCGTTATCAGAGCGAGAAAATAAAAATATTAAAATATATGAAATATTTTAATTAACATTATGATACAAAATAGTAATTTGTCTTATTTATTTAAGACGTAGGTACATGTCTTAAAAACACCGCCTGTTCTTTTAAACTCAACGGAAGCACTCGAGTCTTGTAGCAACGCCACACTCCAGTAGGGACTTGAGATTACAACAACACCTTAAATAGAATTATCTATATTTTAAATTATCCATATATAAGAAGCAATTAAAGCTTATCCAATAAATTTTTGTGCTTACTAAGTTGTCCATATAAAAATAAGTTAATTGATATTGATTTCATCTATATAATAAAGCAAAATAGGTATTGAAAACCTAGTGTCAATTTATTCCACTCTCTTGTATTCCACTAATATTGATATCACAGTTAAAACACATTACAGTGTCTTTCTGTAACGAGTATTCGTATATATTCCTTTTAACAAGTATGTTTATATACACTACGTCAGCCAGACGCGATCTGCAATAAGATAAACATATTGAACAGACGACAGATTTTTTGATAGCTCTACTCTCTTTGTTCGTCGAACATCGCTTCACATGTACCTACTTATTAACTGGAAGATAATGTATTTAAAATATTCATAGCTTTTTGTTATAAAGAAAGTTTCAAAACTACAAAAAGGCAGTTTAATCTTGAAGCAACCTAGTATCAAAGCACATCTCTCCGCTCTCCGCCCGAATTCGACACATTGTTGGGTAGTATTCACTTCGGTAACGAGTGGAAGGAGATTAATCCACTTCCTGGAGTGGGGATAGAATCGAAAACCACTGTTTTAAATTCCCAGACGCTGTCAACTGCGCTATAATGGAAATTATACCTAATAAAACTAACTTATTATCAGACTGCACCTAAAAAGCGTTAACTAATCGATACTGTTATTTAGAAACATCTAAACAGTATAACCTCTATTGGCAAATGTGTTTGTAGGGAGTTAGCACCTGTGCGATATAGGGCTATTTTTCGTTCGTATTTCACCTGCAATGCTTACGGAAAAATGGTGAAATTGTTTATACAGTTCTTCAAGTTTTATCGTATTCGTATTTGGCTAAAAATAGATAACATTTTCACAATGCAATAGTAACTTAATAATCAATAGATTGTACTATAAAGATGTACTCAGCTATATAGCAATGTAGGCAGAGGGAATCTAGTGTTAAGACACTCCGTTCCCCAGTTCCCACTCGAGGCATGCGCCACGACTGCCTCTAAAAACTTAATAATCCATATATTATACTATACATAATATAACTGAAATATTATTATAAACACAGGTGTTTTTTGTAATACGTCACTAAAAACGTACCCGTTTGGATATAAAACGTAATTATCTGACATTTGATTGACTAACTCAGTAGTAAAGCAATATTCATTGATATAGCAGCGGCTTTTACTCTAACTAATCTAAAGTGTTTTACTTATCGACCATCATTAATTACGGACTGTAGAGGAACGCGAGGAGAGGAGGACGGTGGAGGACGGAGGAGGGAACCTACACTGGTTGAACTCAATGTAGGTGCCTCTAATCATAGTAATTGATTTAAATACAATAATAATAGGGACGATGTGTTGTGTTTACAGTGTAATAGCGACGTGCTCCGAAAATAAATTGTTTTTTTGGACGCTTTGTACCATATAGTGTTGTCGGGATCGTGGATCTGATACCCATTTTGATAATACCTGTTACCTTGTATTGATTTTAATCTCAAATGATCTTAATTTCTCGTTTATAATGCCGCTAGTATATATAATTTATATACAACAGTGTATATTTAATTATTATATTTAAGATAATAATTATTTTATGGAATTGTCAATTTAACTTAGATTTGTCTTATAAATTTAAAAAGGTCACAATACTTATAATATCTTTTCTTTTTTCTTTTTTTTCATTGATTTATGTACCACACAAGATAGAAAGTACAGAAAACTTATAACAACAGGTAAAAAAGTGTACAAAGGATATCTACCAACTAGATAGTACATATCTAATGTAAATCATCAAATATCAATAAAGAGAGGGTGAAGCTGTATATTTTTTGTCATGATAAGGAATCTCACGATATGTCGATGTCCTATCATATTACAAGACCTTGTTTAATGTGAACCTCAATCTCCGTACATCCGCTTCTGTATATTTGATTTTTTCTACCAGCGCCCATAATATATTAGTAATAAGCCAGGCGGGATGAAAGACGGCTTTTATGAGCCCCGGTGTTGAGTTACAAACCATCAGAGTAGGGGAAAAAACTATTTGTTTATATTAACACTATTATAAATATCGGCCGTAAGTATTTGTGACAAGGGCATCAAGTAACTCGAATCTACATAGTTCCGCTCTGATCGTACTACTCAAATATTTTAGTTATTATTTATTTATTATATATGTATATAGCTCTTTTATTATACGTTTGATAAGTTTGTAATTAAGGTAGTGTTTAAGAATATATTTTTTTCATCTTACAAGCTTAAAACAAACCTAAAATATACGTATAATTTGTCGATAAATTATATCAAATAAAAAAAACACATTATAAGTATAACATGTGGTACAACTTTGTCCACCATGACGTCAAAAGGGCAATGACCTTAGCTACTAAAGTTGTGATCGTCTGAATTCGCACATAAAATAAAAAAAAACTTAACCAATTTGCAGGGTACAGGAAAAAACACTACATTGTAGACGCTATAAAGTTGTTTTTAAGTAATAAATTGCTACAATCTTAGGTACGAGTATTTTCGGGAACTATAGAAATTATTAACCGCTAAATAAAATTATGTTTCTGATGCAATTGGTAAAACTAAAATATTCGAAGAAATATCTTCAAATATTATTTTAGAATGTTTGTTGTAATAAAAACTTCCTCTTTTCTGAAGGTCAATCGTTGTGCGAGGGATCAAGCGTGTGCTTTAAATGCGGCAGATTGCAGCTTCGATTCCCAGTCGAGCAAATGCAATATTTAATATTTTCTTTTCTTCGTTCTGGTGTCGAGGCAAAGCGCTAGGTTGATTACTGCCATTCAACACGCAATGCCTCCATAATTCGCCAAATATTGGGGAGTGTCTTAACACTAGGCTCCCTCTGCCCTGCTAAAAAAGCAAAACCTTTCATGGAACCAAGTCTCTATTTCATCTGTCCCTACTTCCTAGACTCCTCAGCAGGCTAACACTAGCCGTAATTGTAAGATCGTAGAAGTTAATAATACCATTCATCTTCGCAATCACATCGCCTACACTCGCAACTGCTTAGTAACTGTCAGATATGTTATTACCTTATCTCATAACGCCTACTTTGATACAGCGGTAAATGAAAGGGCATTATTAGCCTCTTCTTATCATTTTAAAAAAAATGTATATTAAAATCTATGTTTTAGATTAAAATATTTAAAATCAAAATAAAGTTATCGAGGGACGTTGATGACTCATATCGTAAGTCGTATTTAAAATTTTCTACGTATATCTAAAAAATATGAGTCAAGTATTTAAGCAAATTTTATCCTTTTAAATAGAAATAAAGAGAGTAAAGCAGGTAAAAAACTTTACGGTAAAAAAGAATTCATAGAATAACTATATCACGTTTTACTATTTTTATTTCTGAATTTTGAACCTACTAACGTTTTTTTTTGTAAGATATATATTTATTAATAAAACATCTACCTACTATATTACAAGAAAACCACATAATATACTGTTTTCTATATTAGTTCCTAGAACTATTTTACTCAGAATTAATTTAAAACGCGAAACATCTGTTACAAATCACTAAGTAGTACCAGTTCCACTTCGAGTTAGACTTATTAAATGCAATGGTTCCGTTAGTCGCATACAGAGTGTACTATTGCTATTCAAAGAGTACGGTCGTACGTTGGTTGTGATCGATATCTTGTTTATAGACCTGCGTAGGTTCCTTTTGACTAACACCTTAACAGAATACTTAATTAAATTAGTTTTAACTATTATTAATTTTCGGTACTATCAAAATACTTATATGAAGGTTGCGATTTTTCAAATATATATTTGGAATTAAATGTTTAAAAGTCTATATAGGCACGAATAGACTGAAGTGAAGAATTTCATGAAAAATATACAAAAATATAAATAATTTGTAAATGAATATATTATTGCTGTATTAGTTACTTATTAAATAGCAACTTCAAACACTTTTATTTTTAAAACAAAACTCAAGTAGATTAATTAATGAAAAACAACAAAAAAAACTATAAAATTTATCAAAAGCACTATTTGTGTATCTCATAATGAACAGGCCTGGCCACACATGTGGATATCATTTTCTAACCTTGTCAGTATTGCCTCGGGATCTTTGTTCAGCTACACCCACTACAGAAACAAATATGTTTTTCGTTTTAATAATATGTGTGTTTCTAGTGCATTAATTATTATTTTTTTTACTTTCATGCTGTATCCCGCATGTAGGAGGGTAGGAAGATCTCTCTTTCCAGAGTTAAGACACTCCCCTCCTCACTTTTCGGTGAATTCTGGAGGCATTGCGTATATTGAGTACAACTCAAAATGGATATCAGAGCGAAGAAAATGGAAATATTCAATATTTCTATTCCTCGACTAGGAATCGAACCCACAACATACCGCGTGTACAGTCACACGCTTATACCACGGCTGGCCTCAATAATTATTATTAATTGATTTCTATGAAGTAAATCGACGATTAAATGTAAGATAAACGTTTACAGTTTATTAAATGTTTCTAAAATTACTCTATAAGTAATTGAATCATGTTAAGAAAAAACAAATTATAAATTAACAATTTCCGTCCGGTCACCACGTTCTTATCAGTGTTGGTTATTCCAAAAACAGGTAATTTAAGTTGATTAGATTTTTAAGACGATATCTACAATATTATTTTGACTTCATTTAAATAAAATCAATGGTTTAAAATATTCTTAGTATAATTTAATTAATTAATTGCTTAGAAATAAAATTGTCGTAAGACTTGCGTCTCTTTTCGACATTATTTGTCATAATATTTTTCAACTCTATTATGTTGTTCTATATATTTCTAACAAATTAATGTGTTAATGTTTTTGTTATAATTTTCATTGCCAATAATTAATTAGTAATTAATAATTTTCAGATAAACATAATTATTTAAAATGTCTTAGTGTATTATACTCGTAGTAAGGTTAAGCAACTTAAAATAAGTTACAGATAGAAAACTTATAGCTAAAATTTAAAATAATATATACAATGAAATTCAGTTTTTATGGTGTTAAAATTTCCAACAATGACTAGGCTACGGTCACGTATTAATAATACGTGACGATGTAGAGACTGGGCAGCACCCGTTCAGCTCATTTCACGGCTCACTACCCAATGTAATTATATCATTTATGTGCTCAATGGTTTTAAACATACGAAATTTTGTATTAATTTATGATCTGTTGAAATAAAACTTGAATTACAGTATGAATCTTGTCGAAATTACAATACTGAAACTGAGTATTTCATAAAAAGCTATACCTGTTTGTACATATTATACTTATATATGGATTTTAAAAAGAAGTTTTCTTTTTAAATAAAAAAATATATGTTAATTATTTCTTAATTGCCATAGGTAATATAGACGGTATTTAAAAAAATAACACTAAATATTTAAAGAATATACTAAGTGCATATAACTAACATACTCGGTCTGCTTATTTAAAAAAAGAAAGCTTTTTTAAAATTAATCAACTGACATTTGTAAGTATGTAATTCGGTTTGTTGACCTGTTTTGGGACGAATGTGAGAAAATACATTAACCTACAGTAGTTGAAGCTAATTTAATTATATTCTATTGTTCTAGACTACACAATGGCGCGTTAAATGAACTAGCAAGGCATTTACAGTTTACAACTATATTGCGTGGATCCTCATTGTGACACCTGTTCGCACATTCCCCTTTAATTTGTCATATTATTGAAAATTATTATTATTGATTGTTTCAGTTTCACGCTGTATCCCGCATATAGTAGGGTAGGCAGAGGAAACTTAGTGTTAAGACATTCCGTTCCCCATTTTCCGCTGAAATTTGGAAGTATTGAGGTATTGGAGTGGCGAAAAATAACGCCGCGCTTTTGTTTCGACACCAGAGCGAACAAATAAAAATTATAAACTTTTCCTCGAGTGGGAATCGAACACAAACCTGTTGCATTTACAGTCACACACACAGTAAAATTAATTATGATTAAAGATGTACATAAAAATTGACTCAAAGTAATTAATCTTATTACCAACTGTATAACCAACGCTGTACATCCGGAGGAAATCATTAAGGTTTCTTTCAAGATGGTTTATTATAAAGTGAAATGCACATTTTTACCACATACCATCTTCCTGGCTTATAACTTAAAAACTATTATCATTTATCATTGCTTATAGTCGTCAACGTGATAAAAATCATAGACTAATAGAATTTTTATTTCATCAGTAGGTTCTTTAGATGTTGACAGCTTTAAGCAGTATTCTTTTAGAATAACAATGTCTGGTGTACTTGGAAATAATATCTAAGTTAAAATGGTGACAAATTTATGTAATTTAAAATTTTACTCGTGGTTCGTCTCACCACATATATACATTATGCTCTACATACCATATCAGATATCAACCTCGAGTTCCGCAAAATGAATACGGAAGCTTAAGCAATTTTCATTATTTATTATTTTAATATGAAAATATAATTTAGGAATTTCGTCATATATGATCAAATCAGTATATAAAACATTCTTGAAAATGTTAAAATTTGTTTAATTAATTTAAAAACAAATAGTTAAAAATAATCTTTTAAGCGTTGTAGTACGCTCGTTAAATATTATTTTACGTCTGTATTTTAAAAGGTAAATCGTGTTATCATGTGGGTCCGGAAACGAAATGCAAACCTGTCATTTGAAAGATGAGTATTTCTTGCGTTAGTTTATTTTCTTGTTAGTCCCTCTTCCTGTTAAATATTAAGGTTATTATTTTCTTATTTGTGCTGTCAATTTAACACATATGTATATACTTGATTATACTTAATTTTAATATATTATTAACTTACATGATATACGAGTGAGTAGGTACTGTTTCTGTTCTGTTCTTTCTAATATGGCGTTCCGAGCGTGACAGTTGAGCATAAAATCACTTCGCCAGTGTCACGTTGAATGGAGAACTCACGAAAGAGGTTGTACGGTAAAAAAAGAGAAATAGAGTGAGTAGATAATCTCTCGAGTGTCAAATGTCTTATGAGTCATATGATTTTTTGTTTTATCATTATTTAATTTTAGCTTCACACTTTACTCCACACATAACCGGGAAAGCTGTGATAAATAAGTGTTAAGACACTCTGTTAAAAGATATTAAGACACTCGTTTCCCACTTTTCGCTGAAATAGCCACGATAAGAAATCAAACCCACAATCGTCACCTTTACAGTCACACGCTAGTGCTCCTGTGCCACGAGAGCTTCTCTTCTATTTTAATGGCTTATTTAATTTTTATAATATAAAATCAATCACGTTGAACGTAAAATAATATAAGAACTAAAATTATCAATAAAATAAATAGAAAATAATTTAAATTTTTAATATTCTCGAATCGCGTGCAAAAACCCCACCGAAAACAATTTTGCATGTTAACAACCCTCGTTGTTTATTATCCTTTTGTTGCATTTAGGAGCGACCGACTGAAGGCTTGGCCTGTAGCCTGTAACGCTTTCATGATTTATGATACACTTCACATTATACTGTACTCGGAAGCTCGATATTACACTTCAAAAATATAATATTTTAAGTAGTTATGGTTATTTTCGTATTCATTTATTGGTACATAAGCGCGGCGTTGGGTTCCGCCGTCTATACTCAATGCTTCCAGAATTCGGCGGAAAATAAGGAAGTGTCTTAATATTAGATTCCCTCTGCCTACCCTGCTGTCTGCGGAATACAGCGTCAAGCTGATGCTGAAGCCTTTTATTGCTGGATGCACGAAAATATTAGCACCACGATAAAAGATCAAGATATATTCTGATGGGAGTATTAAAATTCGGAAAATACGTTAGTTTTTGAAATAACAATTGTTAAATTTTAAAGCAAAATAATCGAGAAATATCTTAATGTAACAAGTATATTTCTTGTTTAACTCTGTACAAGATTATTAAATCTTTGATCCGTAACTAATACCGTTAAGCCTAGGCACGTCCGTTACCGCAGTAGTAATTACTATTCGACCTAAATGTCAACTAATTGATATCTCGACCTGCCTCTAGCACACCCAGTTAACTCTTTCGAAAACGACCTGCACGAGGGTGTTAATTACTAAAGGTCAAGGATTGCCCAATTATACGTTTAGCTTCACGCTGTATCCTGCGCAGCACTGTCGACTGAGGGAACCTAGGAACGTAGTGTTCCGCCAAATTCTGTGGGCATTATAGTGTTGACTAACGGAACTCAACGCTGCCTCGACACCAGAGCGTAGGAAGGAAACGAATCATAGAAGAATAATAAACTCATACAAGCTAAACAAAATGAATATCTAGTCACGTTTTGGTAAAATATTCGCAAATATTATCAGGAATATCAATCAGGCGCGTCGGCGCATTCAAATAGCTCGTTTCTGATTTGGTAATATAATAGGACGGATTTCCCTTTGTGGTCGATTATGTTTACATATAATGAAATTTTTCAATTACTAATAGTTTCTTATTTTATTTTTCATACATAATGAAAATACAAGGACATTAGACTCAGCCATGTTTGTTTGGTGATGGCAACACTTTGGGGCAAGCATAAAAAAAATTAAAATTTATGATAAACACTAAATAAACCATCCATATAAATAAACTAAATAAATAATATTTTTAAAAATATATCTATAAAAAAAAAGATAAATCATTAACACGTTCCGTTCAATCAACACAATGCTATAATAAATTTATTATGAAAGTGATAGACTGAAATAATGAAAGAGTGGTCGCGATGCATTGTTATTTTACTGGCGCTCCTATACTCGTATATCGACCGGGAAGCTAACTTCCAGAACGTCGTAAAATGCTCGTCTGTTTCCGTAAGCTGTAACCTCCTAATACGGGTTAGAAATAATTTTATTGCGCACTTACATATAAATAATATATAGACCTACATATTAAAATATATTAATTTTCTATTTTATATCATATATCGCAACTCGGATACGATAATACGATGGTGTAGTGCAATAGCACATTTACAATAGTAAAAAAGAGTGACTTATCATTAAGATTTTTCTTAAAAAATAATAAATGAAAAAGGAATATTTCAAATAAAACATATAATAGTTACATATACACGCTTAGATATTTTAAATCTACGTATGCTTAAGTTGACCTAACAGGAAAATAAATCTCCAAAAGTACTACCGTACAACTTTGAGGTTTTCTTTCATGTTTATTGAATAAGCTCACTAAGTCTTTTCAACCACGAGACCTAAACAATACAAAGGTGACTGCGGGACCACAACAAAAGCAACCACCACCGGTCCACCGAACAACACGCAATCAAACTCTAAAACGAAGCGCACACAATTAGACCACATTCACGCCCCGACGTTTGTATTCAAATTTCGAAGTGTATTACGATGACGTTTATTTTTTTTTCCTTTAGTAATGTGGTTTGTTCGAAGGAATTTGTTGTGCTGTAATTTTTAATTTTTTATTTTTTTATTAATTTGTTATTAACACATATTTTTAGGTAAATAAATATACATTTTGTTTAAGGTCTAGAAATTATATTGGGTATACATAAAAATATACGAAAGTAAAATTATAAAAAAAAATCATTACAGTTCTTTCAACACCACACATTTGAAACACAAGACATTTTTAACAATTTTAACATGAATATTTACTTTAAGCATTTTTAAGCGTTTTTTTTTTGCAATAATATGACAAAATTTTATAATTCTGTCCTACTGGCACCTGTTACAACAAGTTATCACAAAACATATTAATTTCTAAGTGATGCAGCAACACGTTTCCGAACGTCAGCCTAATGCACTCTGTCATGTGTCAATAATAAATTGATGTGTCGTACGTGCCACAGATACTAACTAAGTGTACTGAGTAGGTCAACATCTAACAAACAATGTCGTAAGTTGCAATTATTGTTATTTTCTATGTTTAGATTTCTTAACTGTTCTGTAATATTGCATTGTACTTAAGTGTTATTTAATTTACGCCATTAGATTTGCCTGATTGCACGCAATGGTTAAAAATTTTATTATTTAAGATACATACACATTTCATCAGCGTTGGAAGATTTTGTCTCGGCGAAAAACATTTTTATCTCTGGCCACTTATTTAAAAAAATAAAATAATTAAAATATAATTCTAAAAATGCGCATCCCGCCAAAATCAAATTGTCTGACAACGATGATTTTCCAATTCATTCCATTTTTTTTATTATTATAGATGTTTTATAAACTTTCTTTGATAGGTAAGCAATAAATGTCACGACGCAATTTACATGATGGAAAATGAGTGTCAGCAAGTCAGCGAAACATAGATAATGGGAGCCACGCCGCTTTCCTCGCGAGGAACTAGGCCAACAACGCTAAGTGAAATTAAACACGATGACGGAAATGCATCGTAACTAGATGCTATCTTGACACAAGTAAATTGCTACAAATATAAAAAAATATATATATTTAGAAATCAATTTTTAAACTTTTTATTCGATAATTCAAACACTAGTCTATGAGTATTTTTAGAAATTGTACAAAGCTGACGATAGTTGCTCACTGAATTCTTTCACTTTTGGCAATTTTATTAGCACTTCAAATGTAACTATGACTAGTTCATTCACCTCATATACTACTATTGGCAAACAAACAACTCGTGGCTAAGAGGCGTGAGTTATTTTATACTAGTCAATTTGCTTTTATCTGTAAACATAAATGTATGAGAAAATAAAAGTTTACTTTTAGATTTAATTTATGTCTTGAATGCGAAATGAAAACGAAATTATTAATATAGTTATGTATTTATCCATGAATTCTTATGAAGATAATCAGTCAATGATTCACGATTATATGTATATCAATTTATTGTATTTTCAAAATTAAATGGGATAACTCTTATGATATTGTAAAAATTATCAAGTAAAAGAAGAAGAAGAAGAAAATCGAAGCCACGACCAATACGTATAGAATCAAGCGCTATCCCAATTCTCCACGATGACCTAAAGATGAAATTTCAATATAAAGGAATATTTTATTATACGTAAATTGCCCTTTATAAATAACATGGAAAAAATAGGCCGAACTGGAGATTGGATTTGTAATTACAGATTTATAATAATAAAATAAGCATAAGAGCACGTGTACTAAACATGTTCAACGTAGCAGAAAGTGGGCCGTAACATTCGGTGATCGCGGCAAATGGTAAAGTCAACATTTAAACAGACATAATTGAAATCCAGTGATAATTTAAATCTTATTTTTTATGTTCTTTAAAAAAAATATTATTTAATCTTATAATAATAATAACATAAATTTTAATTTCATTACAAACATTTAATGAATAATTAAGAAATCGACCTGAATATTCTAAGAACAATCTAGTAAAGCTAGGAAGTAAGAACCTACAAATAGCTTGTTCAAGTAGTATAAACAAAGAACCACCATTTTTAGGTAGACTTGAACAAAAACAATATTTCAATAGACTGAATTCTTCTATAGCCTCGTTAACTGCGGCGCACTATTATGTTTGAAATCATATACACAAAGGCACACCTCAAGGGCCGTTTTGTATTTACAAGAAATATATTATTTAGCTTTACTCATTCTGTACTAATTTTTTGCAATATTTTTTTGAATATTCACGAAATATTTAAACTTTGTCTTTCTTAAAAATAAGTCTTAAAAACATATGGAATCTTATTTTCATAATATCACCTATTAATTACCACCTGATATTTGACAACAAATATGTGATTCACAATCAACGTGCACTCCGCTTACCTGCAACAAAAGAAGAAGAAGATTAGAATGACCATACTAAAAGAAGAAATAAAATCGAGAAAACAAATCTTCTGAATATCGGCTCTTTATTGGGGCCACGTGACTTATTGACCGGATATAGGAGGGTGAAAGTGAAGTAAGTAATTAAACGTATTTCCATTCTGACAGTCCAAGTCAACAATTTATGTGACGTGACCACCCTGGAAAGCTATTGTGTTTCACTTCACGCCAGTCACTTGACAGACGTGGCAAGGGGAACCTAATGCAAGGAGACATTGTGTATTCTGATTTAGTACGCGCTTTGCCGATTTTCTCATTGTTATTATAATTCTTTACACATCATGTTTGCTTAACTCGAGGGAAATGGTCTATAGGAAATAAATGTAGACAGATAAAACATAATTAAAAGTACAGATAAGTAAGATAAATTTATCTCAAGCTAGCTAATCTTATGTGATAAAATAAATTAATTGTTAACAACTTATTTATACATGAGATATCTAGTAACTTAATTTAAAATTCTCTACCGGCTCTACTTTAATTAATGAATATCTTAAGCATTAAAGCATTAGTTCGATAGAGATATATATAATTGAGAGCCAGAAATATCTCGGCCCTTGTCCGTGGTAGTCGTAAATTAGATGAATTCGAGTCCCAGAACAACGGAATCATGTTAAACACGCGGCCACGGGATCAGAAATAACGTACTATAATCCGTTAAACAAAGGGACCCGCGCGTAGACGCAGCATCCTGAAATATTTCTTATTACGTTAGATTAAATCACAAATTCCCGTATTTAACTATTGTTTCCTAAATATATAGTAATGCTATACAAAGACAGCCAGAGAAAAACAATACAACACGTTCCTCCGAACAGGAATTCATCTCGTTATATACCCCGTAAAAGGATTGTGATTTCTTTTTATCTCATTGAGATGTGAAATTATTTTTTAATTGACCGCAGTATTAAGGCATTTTTATAAATAAATACTTTAATGGTGAATACTCGTTACTGATGCTGACCAGTTTTTTAAAAAAATAAGTACACTGAGATCTCGAGAATAAATCACAGCAAAGATTTGTCGTTTAAAAAAGATTTTAAAGTATGTTTTTATTAATAATTCGAATAATAAAAATATGAAATTTTAGTTCCCAATCTCGTATTTGGAGTATAAAATCGATTAATCATCGGGTGTATTCATGAATTATACGATAAGTTCCTTTGATTTGTAATTCAATCGACCGGTCATATAATTAGATTTAAAAGCGAGTCCAGTACTAAATATAAAAGAACACTTGTACTAGTAATATTCGCTTTACCAAGTATGTGTTTCCTGTCTCTATGCTTCATAAATATTATTTATATGTGTAATGGTATTTCATTAAATTATATCCAATTTATTTTTTCATTTTTTGTAATATAATAGAATTAAATTAATATATGGAAATAGTTGGTTAACATATTTTTTTAAATTGTTGTGAATATTATGTCTATATAACTTTTTTCAAGAACTATAAAGTAAAACAGATATTTTTTATTCACAATCATTTTGTTCGGTTATGTCCATATTTAAGAATACTTGAACTGCTTGAACATACTCGTAAGTTACATTTTAACAGTGCTCTACAAATAAATAGACTTAGAATTTAAGTACGTAGTATTATGCAAGTATTTTAAAAAATAATTTTCAAGTTCTACATATATGCTGTATTCATATATTAATGATTCCTTTCTTATCAAGCACACTGATAACCTAATGACTTAATATCATTCCATTATCCTTTCTACATATGAAGATATGATAAAACTCAATGTTTTATAATTATACTTTATTTTAACCAGTATGATCTAATAATGTGTATGAAAAACCTTAAAAATTTTTAAACGTACTTTGGATACGCTAGATATCGTTTTGTTATTTTAATGTATTCGACTGTTATATATATATAAAATATTAAAATTAATATTTATGTTTTATTATAAAAATGATGTCATGATTTTAAAAAAAGGAAAAGAGAGGCCGTCGTGGCCCAGGAGTGCAACTGTGATTTTCACTCGAGGGATTAAAATATTTAATATTTTCATTTCCTCGCTCTGGTAACGAGCCAGAGCGTGGCGTTGAGTTCCGCCACTCAGCACGCAATGCCTCAAGAATCCGGCAGAAACCGTTGAATTGAAGTGTCTTAATTGGGCCGGGGACAAGAAAAAAAAGAAGAAGAAATGTATGTCGATAAATAACTATTTATTAGTTTCACGTGCAACTTTTTCTATAACTCCGAGGGAGATGTTTCAAAAGATAAGACAATAAAAAAATATTATAATCTAACAGAATCTACATACTGTATAAAATCTCAATTTAACATTCTTTCTCTCGTCCTTATTTAGACGTGGTTTCCCCACATATGGATATGAGCAACTTAATTTAACCACCTGCAGGCGACAAGAGCATCGTAATGACAGGCTCGAATGTATCATTTAAAAATTTATATTAATGATAATATACTGTCTACAAATTCGTACTCTATAATATAATGTGAATAACTTTCAAAAGTATGCGGCACGAAAAGTGGGTTAATGCCTGTTTCCTTAAAAGGTATGCAATTTAAAAGTTAAAATTATTAAAGAAATATCCTCATTATCTGGGTCCCCACCAAGACGAGCTAAGCGATGCGCAAGGGGGCAGACCCAACCTCCATATATTTTCTCGTACGCTTCTTTCTATTTTTACCCCCTATCCTATAAATAGGAAATGGTAATTTATAGGAGACTCCCAGATTTTTTGATTCTAGAGATGTGAGGGCGTGTAAAGAACTTGGCTCTACATAAAATCTATATACTCGTATTATATTTTCTAAGATCATTGTACACCATTCATGAAATAGTGAAATCTAAATAATAGCTTTCAAAGGCTTTCAACGTGGTTCTTAAAAGATTTATTACGAATAATAACAGACCTGGTACAATATAAGTTCGAGTTCATCAATGCGTGGGCCGGTGTTGCAAAATTGTACTGTATATTGTCAGTTTGTGTTCGTAGCTTGATTCATAGAGTACAAATTAAAATTATTATTTCCTTTAGTTACTTTTGCTATCTATAAGATGAGCGAAAAATACAAAAAAAATTACTTCTCCTACAATATACGAGAAATACATATCATAAAAACATTATAATTTACATACAAATTGTTTATTTTAATTTAAAACTTATACAGTAATTCTTAAGAATTTAAGCATGAATAGAATTATCGTATACTTAAATCTATTTTGATGTTATCGAGCCTATTAACAGAGAAATGTGTCCGATAAAAACTCGGACAAGTTTAATGACGGCATTACATCTAGTAGGCATAGTGACAAAAAACAAGTGAAACCGGGTCTTCACCCACGCAAATTCCATGTGACACAAGCCGCTGCCAACGTGCAGTCTTGCTACACCTGCACTATAAACTGCAGTTCAGTTGCAATTCTTTAATAGAAGTATGGAGTCCCATGTACTAATGCTATAGATTAATGAATTGTAAATTCATTTTTTATTATTTTGTGGAGAGTGATCCGTAAAGTATAAATTAAAACTAACATTTTGTATTATTTTGTATATTGACCTGTTATTTTGTTAATATATGTAGTTGAACTAAGTTAAGGAAGATTTTGAGATTTATGAATGTTGCATTTCTTAAAAGTTTTTCGTATTTACATTAATCGTTTTTACTTTATTTATGCTAAATAAATAAAAAAAGATAATCTAGTGAAACATCACTCCTCTATCAAGTTAACAGCCATTTTACATTGTCAGTGTCAATTTTTATATTGCGGGGAAGTGGGCAAGATTAGGTACATAAGTGTTCAGTATACAGGGTGGAATTGTCAGCGCCTCTTTAAATGAAACCACAGTTTTAACTACTCTATAAAAGCCTAATATAATTCGGAAAAAAAATAATTCTCAAAAATGAAAAAGTTTTTTTTTTCAAACAAAATAAATAATAAAATTATCGTTTTAAAATAAAACGCCATTTGTAAAGTATAACATAGGCACGCACACACTTACCTGTCAAAGCAGCAACGTCGCATACGTATGTGTGCGTGACACGAAATACATGTATGGATAAAAATCGTGAAATGAAAAAAAAATCCTACGTCCAAACCGTTGAGGTACCTTGATTATTTTTTTTAATTCTGGGTTTGAAATATTTTACCCTATATGCAGTTTCAGTAAAAGAAGCGCTGCCTCTTCCACCCTGTATAAACGTTTGTCGTTTGATAATAATTTTCCTAAAAAGATTTAAAGCCACAAAAAAAGCAATATACAAGATCAGTTAAATATACTGTACTTCAACTTGCGATAAACTCTGTCAATTCCTCCTGAACCGACGCGACGGAATATATTTCGAATACGAATTCTATTTCTACTAAACCTAAATATTATTCACTCGTAGAACTCAAATGTTTCTCATGAAATATATCTACTACTATGAAATAAATATTCTTAGTTATTAGCAAGTATAATAGTAGAGTGCTCCTGTCGTGAGGTCGATATTTAAATAGAGTTTACGCCATCTTGACGTGCAAGTTAATTGAAATGTATTATGCAAAAGCATCGCAAATAATACAATATTATTCAGCTCGTGAGGGCAACGCACTGCTGATTCATACACGAATTTCAAGATTAGGACGAGTATTCGAGCTGGTACCTAAATATAGACCGGAAGGTTCGACTTAACATTTAGAATTTGAGAATGAAAGGATATTGGACTTATAATTTATATTTTTATTTTGAGAAAAACCTTTTCTAACAAATTTATAGATTACCTAATGTTTTATATTACGAGTACAATTGTTTTGTATATTCATAATAGATATGTCGTTTCATATTCTTTTTATAAATATTATCCTCAAAACGCATATTTTGCTCCAAATTTTGTCCAATGGTTTCAGTGGAGTAAATTTGGAAGATGACTCACTGTGATTCACTATTCCATGGAGCCTGCACTCCATAAATGAGCTCATCTTGACGCTCGATACTGTTGGTGACTGTTATTTCCTTGTTGTTGACCAAGTCTGTTGACGAAATCAAATCTTAAAATTGTATCTCTACAAAAAATAAACTTGTAAAAAAATTTATTACAACAAATAAGTAACCATTTTTCTATTTTTTGTAGAAGCTAATCGAGTTTATTTGGTTTCACCTTTTAAGAGCCCACTTCTGAACGCACTTCCTTTATGGACCGCAGCCATCCTGATCCTGGACAAATCGTATTCATCCGTTGTCAGCCTTCTTCAAATTATCTCCTCACCAAGTTGCACGTCCTACATTGCTGTTACTAAAGCCTTTTTCGACTCCATCGACAGCCAATTCACACGATTTTATGCTGGCCATGTTACCCAGTTTTACTATGCTTCTTAGTGACTTTAGTTATCTGGCGAATGACTTCATTACTCAAAAACACACTATATTTATTGCGTGACATCATTAACTTGTTGATGTATAATTTTGTCATAATATAAATAGTTTGTTTGGTTGTAAGTGCTAATTTCCGGGAGTATTTTTAAAATTATAAGAAAATATTTTTATTAATAAATGGACTAACCATTTATCGAAGGTTATAGGTTATATAAATTGCTTGTTCACAGTACATTTAATTGCATAATTATAGTTATCATCTGTATTTCTAAAAAAAAACACCTATTATATTATAATATAAACTCTGGCTATGCCTTCCTAACGACCACTCGTATAATAATTCATTTAGTTCCCATAATTCTATTCGATAAGGCATTGTAATAATGGCATACTATTGACCTTAAGATTGCCTTTTAAGGCTTTCGATAAGACATGTCCTAAGTCGGGCAATCTGAAACAAACATAACTATCAAAGCAAACGTTACGGTAAAACCGGTTGACGTTACGTTATTAAATCCGTAACATGCGGTCAATTATAGATGTGCGCTCTCAATACTGGCTGAGAAAAACGGGGAACCATTAGACGAACAGTTACGTAAAACGCAACGCAAAAATATTTTTAATAAAAAAAAAAATTAATCAGCCTCTCCCTGTCTGCGGGTATAGCAGGGTAAGCAGAGGAAAGCTAGAGTAGCGCTGAATTCTGGAGGCATTACGTGTTGAGGGGCAGAACTCAACGCCGCGATTAATTAAAATTACCAAATATATGTATGTCTGGTAAATTTACAATTACCTAATAAAAATATTAAACATTATAACATCTTTTTTTATTATCAAAGAAGTAAAAACCACATATGTCGTGTGTGGATATTTTTTAGACACATGTCTAATGCGTTATAGAGTCGATTACGTCAATGTAGTAAGTTTTTTTTAATTTAATTGTTTTACTGTAATTATCTTTTAGGTTATCACATTTTAACCCCAGTTGTCAAATGGCAGATATTTAAAGGCACAAAAATTTATTTTAATTATTATATACTAGACTCAAGCGCGACTTCACTCGCTTAAACAAATTTTTCCAATATATGAGTTCTGAATATATGTATATACTAGCGGCCCGCCCGCAGCTTCGCCTGCGTGAACTACGTTATTATTAATTTCTGTCTCCATGAGTACCTACGTCCTATAAGTGACCTATAAGCGTCCTATAAGTGACCCCTTAGGAGTCGAATATTACAAACATGTCCTATAAGTGACTCCTATGCAAAATTTGAGATTCCTAGCACTTGTAGTTTCTGAGATTTCGTGATGAGTGAGTGACCTTTCGATTTTTATATATAGATAAAGTTTCATAATAATCAGTTAAGTAGTTTTGGCGTGAAAGCGCAACAAGCAAACTTACATTCACATTTATAATATTAGTATGATTTAAAAGTATTTTGGCATATCAACAGCTACAAATTATTTTCTTTTCTTTTGTGTTTTCAGATAAGGACTGGTGAAACACGACATTCAGTTCTGCCACCTATCATGAAATATCTACAAGAATAGGTGTCAAGTTTCTTAACAGTAGCTTCCTTCTGCCTACTCGGCTTAAAAATAATTCCAATATTCTATGTATGAAGCATTATTCGTTGCATATATTTACTCTAGATATATACTTATATAAAAAGTAATTATTAATAATAATAGGCTTCACGCCGTATCCCACACTCAGCAGGGTAGGCAGAGGGAACCCAGTGTTAAGACACTTCGTTCCCCACTTTATGCCGAATTTTTTGACGCATTCCGTATTGAGAGGCGGAACTCAACGCCGAGTTCTTACCTTGGTACCAAAGCGACAAAAATTTAAGTGAGTGGGGATAGAACCCACAACCGTCACGTTCCAATCTCTATATATGTATATGTACTTATAATAAAGTAATTAGATATAATAAAAAACACTGTCTGTCACAAAGGCAATTAAGATATGTTTTTTATCTTAATACAGCATCTTCAGATCGGCTTCATCCAGACCGTTAGCGCCAGTAACAGTACTCGTGATGTGATCGAGTCACAATGCCACCCGGTGACCGCTCCATACAACTACTTGTTTCCATTTACAGAGCGTGCCCTAGACAAGTAATTATGTCTAATATAGATTTAATAAATATATCTACGTCATTTACTCTCTAGGTTAAGGTATGTTAGTAGAAAAATTGGAAATACAGTAAGAAATAAAGTAAAATTTTCTTTGTCCTTTTTTTCAGCTTCACGTCGTATCCCGCATGTAGCAATGTAGACAGAGGGAACCCAGTGTTAAGACACTCCTCTCCTCATTTTGTGCGGAATTCTGAAGTCGTGTTATAGTAGCGGAATTTAACGCCGCGCTGTGCTATACATTCCTTCAGTGGGAATCGAACCCACAACCTGCGCCACAACTGGCCTCAAAAGTAATTAAATTCGTATTTTATCTAAATCGCCATTCTTTTAGCACAATTGGAACTTGGTCACTGTATTAGTTAGTAGGTTTTCTTTCGCGTGGGTATTAGTTTAAATTCCATTTAATTTATACTTATAGTTATTTTCTATGGTTCGATTAACTTCAACTCGTAAGATTTGTGCACTCAAAACTCAAGTTTTTAAATGAGCGGAGAACTAATTACTTTAACTCTAATATATAATTGACTTGTAAAATGTAAGGGATAAAAGAGGAAGGAATACATATGATATCTAATATCAAGACACTTCGTTCTACACTTTTCGCCTAATTTTCATTTTCGAGACATTGCATGTTGAATGGCGGAACTCAACGCGGTTTTTCTTGGTAGCAGTAATTCATTTCCACGAGTTGCAATCAAATCCACAGCTGCCGCGATTACAGTCAGGGAATGAAAGGACTCGAATGTAGTGGCTAAAATTAATTTCCAACAAAAACAACAGTGTAATTTAATTTTCCAGACATTGGAAACTTGAGAAAACCGCATATAAATAACTAGAGTATGTAATAATGTATGAAATGCATCTCGAGGCAAAGGTAGAGAGTTTCGTAACGGTTATATCCCTGCCAACTGTAAATGAAATGCGATCGTCAACCCAGTTATCAGTTGACGATTGCGGAATTTCTATAATATTTCAAGTAACACTTAAAAACTAAATGCGAATATATTTAAAAATATTAATATAAATAAGCATATTATTATTAAATTTTAACTACTAGTTAGCTAGACTAGCTAGTCTGAGCTAGTTTAGAAATTAACTAGTTCTTTTTTGCTTCTCGTTGTATGTATCCCACACGAAGCAGGCAGAGGGAACTTGGGAACCTAGTGTCTAGACACTCCGTTCACATTTCTCCGAGTGGAAATCAAACCCACAAACGTCGGGTTTACGCTCGTCCCCCAGCGTCATGAATGGCCTTTATATTATATACTCTATATTTATTTTAAATCAAATTACTAGAAACATAAACTAGTCCGTAATACCAATTATTTCAACGGACAGACAGAACAGACACTAGAAGCTGACACCGTAAGCCGCTATTTTATATACTTACGACAATTTGCTCTTAGTATAAGAGCTTATCTCTAGCCTAGCTAGGAATAACTAAGCAAATATGTGAATCATTTAATTCCGCTGAATTACTGAGTAATACTATGAGATGAGATTTCCATAAAACAATATGACTGACATACGCTTAAATTAATCTTTTGATATAACAGAAAATTAAAAGTTACTCATAATTTTATATTTAGTTTGTATTTACTTATATTTAAAAATTTGCTATTTATATTTAAAAAAAATAAAGATTTCAATTTAAAATCTATAACATAAGGTTTACTTAACGGATCTTTAATTGTAAAGAAGCAATACCACGCGGCACCACAGTTACGTAAATTGGACTTATTTTATTGGTCAAGTCATTTAAATGGAGAAAATTGAGTCTCATACAGGCATTTATATGTAAAAATATAAATTTAATTATTTGTTATATGAAAATATAATTTCAATATTACGATAACGGTCTATAAGAAGTAATCATAAAAATAAAGGAATTTTACTGTCACATATTGCTTTAAAATAAATAATAAACCTTACTTTAATTTACCGCATTCAAAACCAGGAAAAAAACAGTATCATTTTGTGGTCTTGAAACATTATTTAATTCATAATATTGTAGGATTTATTATACAATGCAAATACGCTCTGTTGATTTGGTGGTACGTATATAATGTATACGTTTGGAACGGTCTTTGGGACGATTGCTACTCATTTAATTTAATTAAAATATTTTATGTATATATTCAATTACTGTAGGTTTAAGAACATCTATTATAATTAACAAATTCCGTGTTTTTCACGTGGTCATTAAAGTAATTTGAACATATTTAAATGCTCGCAACGTTAACGAAGGTACAATACGAGTGTGTAAGTTCAACGGACATTACAACCATCGACAGAATACTCTTGATAATTGAATGCTTCGATAGTGATTATGAATGACTGTCAGGTTAGAATTATTTTGTCTAATTATATTATATGAATAATTTATAATTCAGATCGGATTTGATTATGAAGTGACGTTTGTGTTTTATTAGAATTTAGGTAGGTAGCTGTACATGTAAATAAAATACCTAAGAATACAATCTTGTTAATACTTATAAATAACTTTTATAAAAAAAGGACTTGGTATATAGAAAAAAAAATCTTAATTTTATTAACGTGTTTTAAAACTATTTGGCTACCTTGGGAAAAACCATATAAAAATTAAAAAAATATAGGTACATAATTAACGTTCACTCTTCAAATTAGTTAAGTAAAATAATAATTTTCATATAAAAAGACGTAGGGTTGAATGTAAATGACAAGAATATAACGTCCACTAATAATAATATTGACGGACCCACATAGGAGCTTACCTGAGTCCTATTGTACCATAAAACTTGTTAGCTCGGACACGGTTCTGAGAACGAAACATCAAAAGGTAAAGTGTCCTTAGAAGAATTATCCTCTTCCAAAGGCTTTTCATATATTTTACTTACGTCTTCGATAATATTCAATAACTTTCTATTAACTATACATTAACAAAGCAGTATTGTAATAATAACAATTATTGTTAAGGCTGTTACATATTTCACAATTTCGTGATATAAATAATTATATGGACATATATAAGAGATACAGATAAATTTTTAGGATAAACAAGATATATGAATGTGTACTATATTGTATTATATTACAAATATAGTTTAAAAAAGATATAAAACATCCCACAGTAAGCATATTTAGAAGCCGTCTTTTTACCATAACAAGGGAGTCAGTACGAGTACAATAGGCACGCCTGAGGAATTCCTAACTATGTGTAAACTGTAGCTTCCTTTACTAGATTTTGTATGTTGCGTAAATTTACTAAACATACATAAAATGTATTATAAAATAGTAGTTTTATTCCTTTGGTTTAGTTTTCGCATGTCGCTTTGTCGTATCATTTTGTTGATCCTATCGACTAACTTTATAAGCTCACATTATGATCGACCATTTCATGATATGGTCGATGATATTAAGAAATAGGTACTGTAACTTAAGAAATATTGTATTTCATTAGTAGGTACTTTTTGGTATAAATCAATTACTCACGCTGTAACCCACATATAGCAAGGTACGCAGAGGGAACCTAGAAGAAACCTAACACACATCGTCCTCCACTTCCCGCCGAATCAAGAGAGACGACTCACCATGCAATGTCCAATGAACTTAACGCCGCCTTTATTTTGTTACCAAACCAAGGAAATGAAAATTTTAAACAACTTAATTCGCGTTCTTTCTATACATACAATATTTTATAGAAATAAAGCAATATTTTTTTATTGAAAATATAAAAACAAAGTCAGCCTATTATAATTAAACAATTTCTCAATAGTGTTTTATATTTTAAGGTAATATTAAATATATATTTTTTAAAGAAGCAATAAAAACATATTCAAAATAAACATTTAGCGAAAGTGGTCAAGTTCGACATTTGACTCAATTCATACCATATAAGAGGCTAAGCTGCGCAGACGTTCAATTAGACGGAATGTGCCCCTGCAGCTCGCACTATATACAGTGTGATAATAGTTACATATATAAAATATTTAATATATATATTTATCACAGAAATATTAATAGTCTTATCAACAACATTAATGAAAATTTATTCTTAATTGGACGTAACAAATTTTTAGCACCTAATTAGGTTTTGTAATGTAATAAAATTATCGAACTCAAATGACTTAAAACGACTAAAAAATATCTGCACTCAGACCACTCGCCTCAGTTAATTAATAACATCGGCAAGGAAGTATTACTTATTAACTAAAAATTATCGGTTTATCGCATTCTTAGTACATTTTGGAGTTGCGGAAATTTAAATAAATAATTTTATCCTGTGTCGACTAGTACTACTAAAATGTAAACTATTTAAAAACATGAAGGTAACAACAACCTGTACACAAGTAACTATATAAGGCAGCTCCACAATGGCCTGAGAACTGAGCTCATTTGAGGGGAAAACACTGCGTTAAGTCGCTTTTAAAAGCATCTTGCAATTTTTCAAATCTATAGCTTATGCTTAAAACATGTGAATTTCCTCTGTAAAGCTCATTATGATCACTCATCTCTTACATTTGCAGCATAGGTAACCCAATCACAGACATCATTACGATCTTAAGCTTAACTTACTGGATGAATGCCAACACAATTTTTTTTTATCAGATAGGCAAAACATTATTTTCATTAGGCGGCCAATCTTCAACTGTAAAAATATCTATGTTTTAATTGTTTTTTTTATTGATAATAAACTATTTACTGATTTACTCTCGACTTCAATTCACTTATTCTGTAATTTTCCATATCTTTTTATATCGCTTAGGAGTTATAAAGATACCTTATGGTTATTAAATATAACAGTAAGTTTGCTCTCCTCGAGCTAAGCAAACAGAGGGCAGCAGCGTCGCTAAATATGATATCAACAGGATTATCACTATTTATCTGAGTGGATAGATAACGACCAAATCAACACGGGCGCCATGTCTCGTAGCTTTATCGCGTTGTACTTGTACATACCTGATTCTAATTTATATTTTCACGCAAGCTAAAAATATATTTTATCTTATAAATAAATCAGTTTCACGCTGTATCCTGCACACCAGGGTAGGCAGAGGGAACCTAGTGTTAAGACACTCCGTTCCCCACTTTCTGCTGAATTCTGGAGGCGTTGCGTGTTTAGCATTTTATCTTATAATTAATAATATTCTAAATATAGGCTCTAATACAACAGTAGTGAAATATTGTGAAAAATACAATTTTATTCATCCATTTAAAATTTTAATCATGTTAAAATGAACTATCTTCTGTCAGTATGGGCAAAGCAAGATGACCTTGCCGCCAACGAAGGCTGCGCTTCGTACAAGGCTGCCTTTGAACGAAATAAAGCAAAACGACAACTCAAAGACCTGTTACAAAAAATAAACTAATAAATCGAACGATGTTCCAAGCGAGTGCGTTGGACCGAAAATTTTTCTTTTATTTTTTGATTTGTGATTTTTTACACAACGTAAATTCTTTACAGCCTAGCTCTTTTTTATTATATTTTTGGTCCAGGCAGTTTAGATTCTCGTAACTACTTGTAATGAGTAAGCTTAGTAATGTTATAGAATGTTTATGATATTGTAATAAATGGTACAATTTAAACAAATTATAAATGTGAAAATAATTTAAATAATATGAAAAAATTATACGATTTTAATAAAATAAAAAAACTAAAAACACAGCAGTAAATACACACAGACTATTTTAAATTCCAATAGCTCTGGTACCGCGTTTTGGTTAGGATCTATTCTGAGGTCAGCGGTTAATAACAACCTATTTAAAACGTCATGACCACAGACAAAGCCAAACAACTAGTATATGTTTATCATAATTATATGTATAACAAACGGTTTTCGCGTTCATCATAGCTGTTATTCGTCAGATATCAAGTTGTCGGGAGATTATTGCATATGTAGAGCATGGACGAGGCAGATGGTGCGAATTGGGTTACACTGATATGATAATACTATTGACCGTATGTATGGTATCCCATGGATAACGCTATTTGGTATTTGTTATAATATTTTAGTTTATTTAGATTATTATTTTTGCCAAATATATTTAAATCTGTTTTGAGAAATACGAGGATTCGTTTATGTATCGAGTAGTTACGTACTTATAAACAAAGGTGACAGAAAATAAGAAAGAAAAGGAAAATCCCTTAGATAATATAGTATGAAAATTAAATTAACAGAGAAATTGATTTGATGACGATGAGAGATGACGATGAGTGGATGTAGACTTTCTTTCGTGTTATTATAGCAGTCAATAATCTGGGTAGGGATCTGGTAAGGGGTCCGTAGAAACAATTAGTAAAAATTATTACTACCCCTATAATTCTGAATACCCCGGCTGTTACTGAGACACGTGACCGATTCATTTCAGTGACCATCAAAACGATGATCATTACATCAGTTCTTATTTACACTTTGTCTATTTAAAATAAAATAATATATACTAAGAAATAAATATAATAAGAAATAAAATATGAAATTAATTATTGTAGGCCATGTTATTTAAACTTTTTTTATTTATGTAGCTCCAGCATGGGCGTAGTAATGTACATAAATATACATAAAGGTGGTCCAGGTAGTTCTATATGAAAAATCTTGTATAATAACAATAAAAAAATAAACTTTAATATAAAGTGTAAAAATCTCGAGTTTATAAATCGGATCTATTTCGAATATATTTATTTTTTCTATATTAAATAAGTATATTTATCTGAAGATGCAATAAATAATATATTGGCAATTTTATAAAATTAGTTTCAAAGAAATACGGAAATATATCATTTTTAATAAATCGTTTCTTCTAGTGTACTGAATAGGTTTAATTTCTAAGAGGATCCATACAGTTCAGTAAGTGTCCCGCTGGGCATCATGTGTGAACATTTAATTGGTGAACCATCGTCTCTTGGGGGACAACCCTAGTCCAGGAGACTGGAGTCTTTGTGTAAATATATTTTTATATTTCAACAAAGAATTTTACTTTATTTAGTAAAATATTTATACTTAATGAATATTTACCTAGAAATATTAAAATCATTTTAGTTAAATACCATGATAGCTATCAGTAAATTTTTATTTGTTTTTTAACGATAGAGACATTTTTTGCGAATGACTAATATAAATAATAATTTGTTTTAATTGTGACATGCACATAACTGTACGCGTTAGTTTTTGGGTTTAAGTATAGATATTTATCTGTAGGTATACGTAACGGAACCTAAACAAATAGAGAATAAACGTTACGTAAGTTCCATATTTTACGCGGCTCTGTCAAATTGTGAGAAATGTCTTTATTTGTGAACAAACTCCCACATGTATCTAGTAAGCATGTGTTACACATAAACTGAGTATGTCATATAATGTTTACAATAAAAGTAGGTATGTTTTTAAAGAAGTTGTTGAAAAATATTATTTTTTAGCTTTCTAAAAAGAAAGTTTTGAGGCCGTCGTGGGCAGGATATGTAACTGTAACGCGACAGGGTGTGGGTTTGATTCTCACTCGAGGAAATTATATAGTTAATATTTTCATTTCCTCGATCTGGTAATGAATCAAAGAGCGGCATTGAGTTCCGCTAAACAACACACAGTGCCTCCACAATTCAGCGGAAAATGTGAAACGGAGTGACTTAACACAATGTACCCTCTGCCTACCCTTCTATGTGCGGGATACAGCGTGACAGTATAACAAAATATATTTTAATATACAATTATTCTAGGTTTAATAATTTAAGATGTGTTGCGTGTGGAACAAAATAGCTTAATTTGATATTAACAAATTATTTTTTTTACGTTTTAACTTATTGTATCCCTTTTGAAAGTGTATGCATTTAAATAAAAATCTGTATTTTATAGTAAAAATACTGCACAATGCACATAATGTGTAATATATGGGACCCAGACAGGGCGAACTATTGGACACCTTCCAATAATATACAATTTATCTCATGATATCTATTCCGTCTTCTACTAACAGTGAGTCACTTTTAAAATCTATCTCTTGTATTCAAAACAAAAAAAAACAAACATTTGCTGTAAATTAAGTTATTGCTGTTAAAAAATATTTATATTATTAAATTTAAAATTAGTCCATTTTTTTTATTCTGAAAAACGTAACACCACAAAAACCTTACAAAATCAAGTAACAATAGCATTGACCTTAAAATTAAAAAAAAAACTATAACTTCGTTTATTGACCGGTATCTAAAATACAATGCATTATACTACTTACGCTGATTGTCTTGTAAATCTTTATGAGGAAAACTCAGCATCTTGGCGCCAAAAAATATTTTATATTCACATATGCGTGACTGTTTTAGTTATATTATATAGGTAAGGATGTATTTTATTTCTTTAAATATATTTAAATTAATATTTGATAGTATATTTATACAAAAAGATAAAATTATATTAATTTTCATTTATAAATAAAATAATTAATATTAAAGATATTTAAGTTTACTTATAATCCAAGAAATAAAAAGTTATTGTATAATTGCTATTGTTATAGTATTATTACAAGTTGAAAATATTCTAAATATTCTATATTTAAATATTTCCTAAGTGCAATCAAAGTATAACTTTCACTTACGTAAATGTAACTTATGCAAACTTTAAGATTAGATAATGAAGGGTTTTTGACCTTAGTTGCAATATTAAATTTACTTATAGATTGCTACATACAAAAATCGTTTCGCATAAATTAGAAACAACAAAAATAATATAGAGTCTATTACAAATCCAAAAATAACCTTTATATTATTTACAACTCACGTATATCTTTTTATCGCGCCTCAGAATTATAGATTTAATTATGATTATTCACACCTACGATTACTTTACAAATATTTCTTGGAATATATCAATAGTTCTACATTCTGATAAGGGCAACGTTCATCGTTCACGTTACTGAAGCCAAACACAGAGTTTTTATTGTTTTAACATCTCGAAAGACGAATAAAAGTTGAAGTAGACAACACATGTAAGGAAGCGGCCTTCACATATGACATCATAATTACTTATTATTCAAAACAGTTTTTTACTTACCAACTAGTTTTTTCGCCACCGCTGCCGACAGTGAGATGTTCCGCAACAGAAAATCCAAAATAAGAACCAGGCTCGCCGAACTTTATCACAGGAATCCTCGGTTCTAAGTTGAAACCGGCGACACAATGTAAAATGCACAAAAATAAGGCACTGTTATGCAAAAAAATTGCAGCCATCGTGGAGTTCGTAATATAATCGTATAGCAAAAAGTGTTATCGCACCAACTCACAAACTATCTATATTTATTTGGCACATCGCGGTTTACATGTAAGGAACAATCTACGGACAGACAAGGAGACCCCCAGCGCGTTCGACGCTCGCCGGCACTCTACGTAGACATAACAAGCCCCATACTCTACGTTTAACGTAGAGTTCACGCGGCAGATCGCACGACGGAGACGATTGAACTCATAAAACTGTTAACGTCGGCCTCGTACAGCGCCATCTTGTGGGGAATTATGATTTGATAAAACAACAGCCTTCGCCAACTACCCCCATCTGTTGTGATCTATTTGTTGTAGTGTCATTTGTTTTTAGTACATTTAATTTTGACAAGGATTCAATAGCTACCAATAGATGTCTCATTATTTTTCAGCTTCACGCTTTATCACGTTTATTGCAAGGTAGATAGAGGAAATCTAGTTCTAAGACACTTCGTTCATCACTTTCCCCTGAATTTTTGAGTCTTGTTACCAGAACGAGAAAATAAAAATATTAAAAAATAATTCCCGAGTGGAAATAGAACCTACAACAGACATATTTACGGTCACACGTGCCATAACGGATAATCTTAAGATCTTTAGAGTGACTAAACACTCCATAAGAATGTTTCTTTTAAGTAATCCTGATATAACTATAAGAAACATGTTCTATTTATGTTCTTCTAATCTTTACTACTTACACTTTTTAAATATAGAAAATATAAGACGTACAAGCATTTTTATTTGTGACTAGCGGCCCGCTCGCGGTTTCACCCGCGTGAACTATGTTATTATTAATTTCTGTCTCCATGACTACGTCCTAGTGACGTCTATGCAAAATTTGAGACTCCTAGCATTTGTAGTAACGAAGTTTCATACAAACTTTCGACCCCAAAAACAACCCCTTAGAAGTCGAATATTGCAAATTCCCGTCTTAGCGAGCACCTACGTCCTATAAGTAACTCCTATGCAAAATTTGAGATTCCTAGCACTTGTAGTTTCTGAGATTTCGTGATGAGTGACCTTTCGATTTTATATATATAGATAAGGATTGGAATAGAAAAAAGGTTTTTTACATCAACTGCATTAAAACACATACACTTGATAGATTGTAATTATTTATTAAAAATATTGAGAAAAAAATAATTTAACAAAAATTATAGTAAACAATTATTATCAATGTCAGAGTCAGTTTTAAAATTTTGAGTTAACATAAAATATTTTGCTTCTAGTCTTACTACTCTCTCCGAGATAATTTATGTTAGTTATGTGAAAAACCAGATTCTGTCATATTATAAAGTCATCAAAGTCATAATTATATTCTTCAGTCAAAATAGTCGGTAAGGGAAAAAACATAAAATTTACATTTTGAAAGTTGACGTTGACATTCCAATATGTAGTGGATCCGTATGAACGATCTCGAATCACGCCATTTTTCTAGACGATATCATCCATTCAAGTACGCAGCCGTACGAATCTACAACCAAATAGCGGCAAAGGCACATTTCGTATGAACCTTGCATTGGTTGCAAACTCGCGTAAGAATTGATTGACGTTTGACGGAGCCTATGTCGCGCCAGGTAGGTATTTTTGATACTACAATACATTTTGTAACCAACACTTGTCGTGACATGTATTGTAATACCGTCTGGTCTCGATGGCTACTTAAGGCATTGGATGAAAGGTGAGCTCAGTTTGGGAGTGAGCGAAAAGCAGGTTGAGCTGTGAGTCCAAGCCGACGTTGTATACTTTCATGAGTTTGGCAACAGCTTGGCCCGGCTCTTTACGCACGAGAGCGGTTCCGGACACCTTCATTAGATGCACCTCAGAGTCGACTGAGCCTCCACCGGTCGTCGCCAGTTTCACGTGGCAAGTGACATCCACTTGGATATATTTCTCAACAGCTTTTCCTTTTAGCCCCGGCACATCTATATATTCAGTCTTTTCTTCAATTTGGGGCAGGTCCGCTCTGAACACACTCGCCTCTCCAAGCAAACCCTGAAATAATAACATTAATTATTATTCATAGCTGTCTAAAAACATCTATGTTTCGTTTCAGTACATTTGGCAAACGTCCAACAATGAGTTTAAATCTGCTGCCAAAAGGTATTAATAAGTATTGAACATGGATGTTATTAGAAAATACATAAAATGATTCCTTGATGTACCATTTATTTACCTTTTAATTGTAAATTTGTCTTTCATCAAATAATAATAATCATTTTAATAAATCATATGAAATACCATTATAATTTATAACCAAGCAACTCAAAATCTTTGTTAGAATATATAGTTAAATTAGAGTAAAAACACTTACCCCGTTCCCTGTAATTGTAAACTTCATATTAGGGTGTACCGCACGTGGTTCCATTCCTAATCCTTCAGGGTGAGAGTCAGACCAGAAGTAATTTTCTGGGGCATTTAGAGTGTCTGGTTTAAAAGTGATACGTTTTCCGTAGCCCATGCCAACGGATTGCAATAGTAAGCTGCGGCCTTCAAACAAATGACGACGGCTTGTCGCTGGCTTCACTCGATAATAAAATCCAGGGACGATACGAGGATCCACGTAGGTTCCTAGTAAAAAAAATCATAATTTATACACACTTAAGATTCTACAAATCATATCATTCTGCAAACATATTTTAATACAAATACTTACCAACTACGGGCAGTTCATATCTCTCAAGGCCAACAATGGAGTAATGGCATGGAATATCGTTGAGATCACATCCGTTAACCGTGATCCTCCTTGAAGACGACTTAATGCCAGGTTTCAGTTCGTATCCCTTCTTCAGCTGCTTAATGCCAATAGCAACGTTGACAACCCTGGCAACAACTGCATTTCCTTTGCCCTTCTTTAACATGGCAGTGCCAGTGACTGGAACCAATTTTGTGATTCCATCATTCTCGTACCATTCCACTTTGCAAAGTGTATTAATTTTCACTTTCTTTTCAATTAATCCATCTGCTGAGATTTTTTGATCAATCTCGATTTGGTTCTTCTGCAATTATAACAATAATTAATAAGTGTGAATAAAGTGACTGTGATCAAATTCTATAAGAATATATTATAACTCTCAAAAACATAATAGATATTATAATTACGAAACGTTGTTTTTACCTGTTGCTGCACTACTTCCAATATTCCTTGCGGCTCGTGATTGGCATCATAAATAGTGAACTTGTCTCCAACAGAAATAGCTTCAATTTCAAAGACAAATCCTTCAGGCCGTGAATCGGTCCAAAAGAAATTGTTATTTTCATTTAAAGTAGAATCATGAGGCTCAAACGTTAATCTTCTGGCAAATCCACGGCCAATCGATTGCAGGACAAGAGCCCTCCCGTCGAACAAGTATCGAGGTTTCACCGATAGTGGAGGAGCATCCAAAGTCTGAAATATTTAAAATATGATTTATACATTGCTCCGGAAAAGGAAAAAAGTTCTAAAGACTATATTTATTATTATTCCAAGATTAAGACATTTTTTGTTTGCATTTATGTATATTATTATACGTTAAAAACAGAATAGTTATTTTACATAATACTAATATTAAATGTTTTATGTGTATCATTTGATTAAATAAATGTGTAATAAATATTTGACTCTCATAATGTATATAATCTACATGTATATAATGGAAATCCCAATGTATTGAAAAATTATATGAATGCTTAAACATTATAGGGACCAATATATGAGAATGGCATGAAGCCCTTATGAATGATACTTATGGTTTACCTATAACATGCTGCCGGCCAGAATGTCAGTAGGACCTGTCGGGTCACTGCGAGCGTTCTTGAGGTTTGTTTTGTGAGCGCCTCTCTGGGCGTAGGTCTGAAAAACTGGACGATCCACATACCATCGCCTACAACGGCACACAACCAGTGGCAAACACAGGCAAGTCAACAGTGTTGAACGTTGATGATATTTTCATTCTGTAAATGTCAGCAACGGACACTGCCACCCACTGTCTAACCCCACTAACCTAATGCTTCCCAATTATTTGAACCGCCAATTGACTGGTGCTCTATATGAATTGAATTCAGACTGATTTATTATCAAAATATTACCAAATATAATGGTTTCAACAACTGTGTTACTATCGGTATCTTTTAACATTTACGGGTAAGGTTGCCATTCAAATACATAGATTGGTGTAAAATAAAATCTTAAGTCATATAATCAAGCCTAATTAGTAAAACTATTATTTTGAAAGTTATCAACGTAAACGGTTATGTAATATAACAATACTATTAAGAAAATAAATGAAATTAAACAAATCGTCCATTATCACGCAATATATATGACAACCTTACTTTTCATTGTGTACCACATATAGAAAATTAAAACAATAATAATTTACAATATTGAATAATATTCAATTAAACTTTGCGAAAATTCTTCGAATACAATCATTGATATTAGTTTTAGAAATAAAACGAATGATACACGTATATTTAAGAATTTTCGCTAGGCCTATAGATATAGGACATTTTTGCAAGATTTTTTCGAAGAAGAACTCACCATCCTCCTGAATTCTGAAAAAACAAATCTTGCAAAAACATACCTAAAGTTCATAAAATCAAATTATTAATGTTATTTAAATTAAAGGTATCTCATAAATTGTACTGCAAAATAATAAAAACAGCAGAAACACTTAAGAATAGTGGGGTCCATAAAACACAAATGCATGTTAAAAGAAACCGACTTGTTCCAGTTCCGAACTCAATTCTATTTAGAACACAGTATTACTTTTTTGTTACATAGCCGATTAGATAGCGGTTCAAAAAGAAAAATTTTGCCCTCGTCTAATATGGATCTTCGTAGTTTTTCTGTTTGTTTTGAAGACGATTTACATCACATAGATGACACAAAAGCTGGTCTTTCTTAACTTCACGAGTTGGTGATCAAGCCACATTGAACAAAACGTTTAAAAAAATCGTCGCAGTAAAATAAATGTTTTAAACTTATTAACCCAACTACGAAATTACCAAGCTGAAATGTAGAAGATTGCTATTTTATATAACTTTATTACAGCAATCTACGACATTTCTAATCATGATTACGAAATGCAACGATTTCTTAAACAGGCAACGAATTGTGATGATTTTCTTAAGAGTATTTAATTGAATTTCTCGTCTCACCTGCATCGGTCTAATTTTGTATCTGAAGCCAGTCCTGACTCGAGGATCGATATAAACTCCAATGACGGGCATTTGGTGCGGCGCTGGAGCCGGTACGCGGTATACCGCGGGCACATCTCCCAGAGTGCTGGCATCCAAAAGGACTTCTTTTTCATAAGCACCTTCACTCCACAAAGAACGAATTGGAAGCTCTGGTTTCTCCTGTAATGTTTTAGCTTCGTTAAAAACCTTTATGTAGATAGTACGTAGTCTATTTCTGGGATTTGGAATTGAAGTATGATTTTTTCAACCTTAATAATATCAAAACTAAGGCATTCACAAAATCTGGAGTCACAACCCATACAAGTAAGAATTTTCAACATTTTGGTTAATGGATACATCAATTAGGAAATGTGACTACTCCGTAAGCCGCCCCAAAAGAGAATAACGGAAGTTAAAAATATAAACAAAAATTGGCACAACATATTATAACGTAATGTACTACGACACAATGTTTTCAATATTTGTGCCAAAATATTTTAAAAAAACTATCTTCATTACGAGAGAGTACGGATCATGCTCTATATTTTAAAAATACCTATTCATAAATTATAACAGAAGTCATAAGAAACCTTGGATAGAATTAGATTATTTTTTCCTTAACAACCTTGTTACTTTATCGGACAATAATTGCTTAGTTCTATTATATCATTCACCAAGGACATCCAAGAGTACAAAAAGAATGTTTTGCTGTTTGCGCGTCTGCTTAATGAAATTCAATTGACTCAATCATCCGTGATTTATGTCGACCAAAGTCCAAAGCACGGAATGTAAAATCTATTTTTAACCACGCTCCACCAGTTTTTCGTTCATGTTTACAAATCTACTACCTACACATAATTCCGTTAGATGAATTTATAATCAAACGAAATTTACAGCAAATTCATTTTCAGCAATCAGGCAATGCAGGTTTACCCACTATCTACACATAAGCAAAGCCTGGGCTAAAATATATAATAATGTATAGATAATAAAAAAAACGGAATCCTTATCCAAATCAGTATTAACCGTATCCCATTAATAATATGACATGACAGAGAAGCTCGATAAATTCTTCATCAATAAGAAGCCAGTGTGAAGACAGACTGAACGAGATAGCTTTAATTAAGTATTAAAATAATAATAAACTTATCACAAGTGAGGTAGGAATTATTTTCATATCATATTCGCAGGGGGTCAGATTGTGACGTCAATTGATAACTAAAGAATGGGGGGTGTGGCGAACGTGACGGTTCACGCTTTTTACATGGAGTAAGAGCGTGCCAAAATTACGTATAGTATGTAGGCAACTGTGTGAATAGATTTAGAATAATAAATTATTTTGTCTTTAAATGTTATTTTTCCTGTAATTTTCAGGACCATATTTAATAAAGTCCTATTATATTGAAATTATAATCTATATCAATATCAATAATAGGTTGCCAATAATCCCAAGATATATATTTTTTTAAATTTTGTTTTGCTTATACAGATTCAGTAATGAAAAAATTTGAATTTGTGTATTTCTATAAATAGAAGCTTTCTGACAGTTATCTTTAGTATAGAAATAAACGCAATCAAAATAAAATTTGTTAAAGAGAACAAAAATTGTATAGGTGTAGATTTACTTACATGAACTTCTAGTTCTGGAAAAGCTTCTTCACCATCACTTTCGTAGTCACTGGGGACTGGTATGCAAGTTTTTGAGGTCACTTCTGGGTCCTATAACAAAAATATAGCACGTAAAAAAACATGAATTTAAAAATACATATATCTAATTTATTCTTTATATAATTAATTCAGATTTAAAAAATATAGGTCACTAATATTTTACTATCATAAAATAAAATAGGGATAAGACAATCTTGACTTAGATACTGAGAGTTAAGATCTCGTGTCAGGAGGTGAGAAGAATATGAGAATATCTACGGAGATAACGGTCATTTGTGATAGCAAAAGGAGGTCAGACAAACACTCGCACTTCGTAAAGCCCTTGACTTCATAAATGATTGGACATTTGGGAATTTCAATATTACTGAAAGGCATGCATGTACAAATATAAATTTCCTGCTAAAATATATATTTATGTACTACGCTGGGCTATGAAGGGCATGTCGGAGCGAGGTCGCTACGACCTTAATTTATTGAACAACCAAAAATGTTGTATGAAAATAAGTAAAGGAATTAAGATAAGGTTCTTTTTTATCTTATGAAACTTAATTGTTATATTAATTATAATAAGCACTCGTTACTAATTATACAGATAACGTATGTTTCGAGTGTGACAAATTACTTTTTATATTAAACCAAAATATCTAATTTACTTAGGATATATTATTATTTATTAGTTAGCTTCACGCTGTATTCCGCACATAACAGCAGAGAGAATCCAGTGTTAAGACACTCCGTTTAAGACACATGCTTATGTCATATTGAGCATGAGTATATAGAATATGTGGATACCTGAGCAGGAAGTAAGGTCTCTACTAAAGCTGGTTCCTCATGCAAGGCGGTGGAAGTACCAGCAAGACGGGCCCGAGTAAGATTCCACAAGCGGCGCAAGGCTAATGGGGCTTCCTCGATTTCTAATTCCATGGCTGGGCTGGACATCATCTTTACTTTTTATCTTCTTTTACCTGTCTAAAAAATAAAAAAATATTATTATAAACCGCAATACATATTATAAACAAAATATTTTAAAAGAAGATTAAGCACATAACGAAGATAACATTTAAAACAAGTTAAAAGTAACGGTTGTTTGACAATAAATGAATAAACAAGGAAATAGTTTTAAATGCTGATAACAGAAGGGACTTCAATCTTTAAAATGAGTCATAGAAGATTTTTCAAACTATATGTTTGCTAGATCCTAACTTATTTAAATAGTTTAGGTATGTTTACTCAATAACGGTGTTTGGACAAGTGAACATTCATTGTAAACCTTCTTGCAATCTACCTCCTTTTATTTCTTGTAAAGATGTTTAGTAACTATTAACTTCCAAGAAAATAAAATAAATAAGGAATACCTTACCTCCTTATAATAATAACGTTAGGTTTAATCAAGAGATTTTTTTATTTCATTTGTCATTACGATATTTAAAAAAGAAATTAAATCAGATAATATAGCCTAAGTACAAAATCAAATATTACTTCCTTAAAACGAAACGATTTGAAGACGAAAAAAGGATCATACCTGATCTACTCTAAAGGGACTGAACCTTTTGAACAAAAAAAATAAGTGTTCTTAGAAATTCAAAAACGGGAACTGGTGGTTGACATAAAAGGTTGACAAACAGGTAATGGTTCTTTAATAAAATAAAGATAAAAAAAATATCTTCGGGATCCATCATAAATATTTCACACACCTTGTAGTAATACAAAAAAATTGTCACTCAAAATAGGACTTTTATTTAAAATGGTTTATTTTATTTGTATTAAAATTGTAGGTACAGTATAAAAAAAAATAAAAACTAAAAAATTTAAATCTTTTAAATACCACATACGTCCTAGAAAATAACTAATCAATAAAGGTAATTTAAATATAAATTTTAAAATATTTGTGTTAATTCAACCCGTATGTTCACACTAATAAGCGTGAGAAAGTGTTGAAATCAAATCGAGTTTGACGATAAAGGAGAAAGCGCCTAACCAATGCATCTATGTCGGCCATTTGCTGTGCACGTCGCGGCACGAAGGTATTCGCCAGAAAGTTACACTCATATTTTATATTTCCTATTTTTATTAACTATTTATTTTATACGCTTTTCCTTAAAAAAAACGAAATTCCAATTCCAAAAATTCCATTTTTTTCAATCAGGACAAACTCTTACCTTAATGTAATAAAAAAATATAAAACGACGGACTTCAAATACGATTCCTCTCTTTGACCAAGAAAAAAGTTTCAAATCTACAATACAAAATGTTTGATCACAATTGCGGACGTTTGTCACGAGGTAGCTAGGCGACTATTCTGAAGCACAACTCGAACGAGACTGAGGGTTAACGCAATAACTGAGGTATTTTAAAACTTGTATAATCGGTCCTCCCCAGTCGATGCTGATGAACGACAAGGACAGAGTGCTACAGAAGAGAGAGAAAGAGAAACAGAGTAGCACGCAGGGTCCGCGTGCTCCACCAGACACTCACTCACACAGCTGCAAAAGTTACGCATGCGTCCAACTTCCAGCTATTGATACGTCTCAAAACGTCGAGGTCGACGTCACTGTCCTCCTTTCAGTGCAAAGTTCAGATGAATCCTACCATGGACTTGTTTACCTCCGAATTAGTATTTATTAGTCACAAATTAATACTTGACTACTATTCCATGACATGTGTCAGGGAAATTATTGGTAACAATGAAAACCTTGTTGGTTTTCATCAATGTGATCAATTATTACCCAATTTTATTTAGTCTGTTTAGTATATGTACTATTGTAAAAGTCAGGAACGATCGAATAACTACCAATTCGAAGATTAACATTCTCCAAGTCCATGCCTTAGGGCTTAGAGCTTATAAATCTTGGATGTATCCTATGGTTTTGAAACGCATTGGTACCTACTACATACATAGTATATTATGCTATATGACAGTGTCAAACACCCACACTTATGTGAACACACCGGCGCCTACGCATGTTTAAAATAAGAATTTCTGCAACCCTGTAGTGAAATTCCGATAAGTTTATGCATTCAGACTTAATAGGTCTAGATACTTAGAAATATAAAATATTGTTATATTGAATTAAATACAGAATCCAGAAAACTCTGATTGTAAACCTATTGCTGTTATTACCAATATTATACATTTAATTTGCAAAAAATTTATTAATAAATAACTATTTATTTTTATTATCTTAAGTTGTTTAATTACTATACTTAGTATATACTGGTAATAACATAAATATATCATAAACCAAGGTCACACAAAAATGTCACGTTGATATCTAATCTAAGGCATTATGGTTCCAGAAGGATGGTGCGGCAGTACTTAGCTTAGCTTGGCGCTCGACTTGGCGTAGGCACTGCCGTGTCCCTAATGTACATTTCAAAATAGAACCATGTTATCTTGGTGAATTGAAAAGTATATAGAGCGAAAATATCAGATTTTTTAAAGTGAATTATTAAAAGTTAAGCGCCAATTTTCTTCGATATCTTAATTCGTTTAACTAACTTTGTTATGAAACTTTTGAAAGTCAGCTTATTTTTGTTATATTATCAAAAGTTAATTAACTAAGTACCTTTACAGTACATTTCTCCATTATTCGAAATATTTCTTTAACATTTTTTATCAGGATACATATAGTTTTTGCTTTTCCATATTAAAGAAAAAAAAACGATCTTCTATTATTTTTTTCTATAACTTTTGCAGCTTTTACTGCATCGTAAATTATTTGTAAAATCAACAAACTGCCATCATTTTCCTAAACCGTGTAATAAGTTAATATAAGTACTTAAGTATATGATTATAAAATAATAATTTAATTACTGGTTAATTCTGCATTGCACTTGTGTACCTAGTTAGAAACTGGATTGTGAGATTAAATTCTGAAACGTGGACGTTTGTTTGCACAGAGAATCTTTGTGAAAAGTTATAAGCTTAGATTACAATATTACAATCATTGTTATCTTAGAATAAAAAATTATTGAATTTTGCTAGGTAGGTTTATTAAGGTATTTCATCAGCTTTTGGTAACTTTAGCAGCTTATTAAGTAATATTTATTAGCTGATAATTTTAAGATGACATTTTATTATGCAGCTATATTCCATAAGATAATTATTATTTATTATTTGGTAAAAACTCTCGACAACCGCTCTATTTAATTCCCTTCCTTTTTACATACTTATCTATATATATAAAAGGACTTGTCCTCACTGACTGAGGTAAGACGCACGCACAGCCGTAACCGCTGTGCGTAGAAACGTGAAAATTGGACAGATGTTTACATTCGTAATCTGGACATCCACTAAGGGATTTTGAAAAATTTTAACCCTAAAGGGGTGAAATAGGGGTTCAAAGTTTGTATGAAAAAAAATTTAAATCGGCACCAATTTTTATAAAAATTGAAATTCAGATTTTTTAAAATATTTAATTGAACACGTGTTTCATCGTTTTCTAGAATTCTCCCCCTAAGGGTGCAAATAAGGGGTTGAAAGTTTGTATGGAAAAATTCTTAAATCGCCACCGATTCTTATAAAATTTGAAATTCAGACTCTTAAAAGTATTTACTTAAACACATGTTTCATGGTTTTCTAGAATTCTTCCCCTAAGGGTGCAAATAAGGGGTTCAAAGTATGTATAGATATTTTTTTAAATCGGGACCAATTTTTATAAAATTTGAAATTCAGACTATTAAAAGTATTTAATTGAACACATGTTTCATGGTTTATTAGAATTCACCCCTAAATACGCAAGCGAAGCTGCGCGCTCCCGTTAGTCTAATATAAAATTCTATTCTCGACTCCCGCGTATTCAAGATGGCTGCCCGATCTAAAAGTCTAAAACTAGTCTGCAAATGAAAGAGCTTATAACTTTATTACAGGAAGCTACTAAAAAAATATAATTTTATATTTTTTTTAACTTTTGAACACTTACAGAATACTCGTAGATGATGTATACCTGCATACCTCCTCCTGCAGACCTCGTTTCTTCGAAACAATCGCACAACAGTGATGAGGAAACGGATCAGTTTTCTGTTATACGATCGTACTGAATCGTAACTTTTAAAAGCAGTGAATATTTAATAAACATTCGACGTTTGTTTATATTTCTTTATTAAAACATTTTTTGCAAGAGGAAGTAAGTTTTTCTTTGGTATATAGATACCTAATAAGTAAGTTATGTAATAGGAAATACCTACCATTTTGTTATAATAGGAAAACGATTGATGAAAACGTACTCGAGTAATAAGCGTGTACAAGCGATAACCTATTCTTGGTCTTGCAACCATTGAACCGCGACTAATATCTTAGCAACACAACTATTGAGCCGTATCCAATAGCTTCGTCCTTCTTCAAGAATAAGATAAATATATATATATTTGTATAGACAATATAATTATTTATATAATATTAAAATTTATAAGTATAATTTCCGCTTCCGAATCTAGTCAAAATTAAAAATGTAAAATAACAATTTTCAAGGAAGTCTAATGCGTTACCGAAGCGATCATTTTGACAAGTTATTTTTAGAATCTGTAATTTCAATCGTATAATTCACAATATTTATCATTCCATTCTTTATTTTTATATGTGGACGTTCTATATATGTAATGTATTACGTAGATATACGCTAAAATAAATTACAATAATACGATTACATCTTATTTCCCTTTCACAAGAGAGCTTTTAATATACCTACCTAAAGAACGTTTGTAGTTTTAATTGTACTTTGAAGGATAATTTATGACCAAAATTCACAAAAAAAATGTTTATCTGCTTTCTTTATTTCATTTGTATATCTGATTCTTTTCTTCTACAATGTTTGAATTGAACAGCATTTGAAATGAGTGAAAATATTAAATTTAAAATAATAAAGTAAAGAATGACTCAAAGTACCTACTGAAAGAAGTTTTGTATAAATCGAACATTATTATCGATACTATTTCATGCTTAATCAACTATTGAACTAATAAGTAGTAGTTAATGGCATTTTTAATTTTGCCTCGTTACCAAAATCAGGAAATGAAAATATCAATATTTAACTTCCTCGAGTGATAATCGAACCCACAACCTATCGTATTTACAGTCGCACGCTTGCTGCGCCACCGCATCTTTTTTTTTCAATTTTATCTATATCCTCTTTCTTTATCATATTCTGTCTTAGAAATAATTTTACATAAACGTATAAGATGCTAGTAGTCCATAAATAGACTAATTTCCCCCGGGCTCAAACTATTTAAGTAGAAACTACGCGTTGACCTTTATATTTACGCAAAGTTCTCATTTATCAGTTTAATAAGGAAAAACACTTATTTACTTTTATTTCAATATTATCTCAATATAAATTATAAGTACGAAAAGATCACGAGCTTAGCGCGTGCTTATATGTGAATTGATACAAATAAGAAACGTAGCATTACATTCTAAAGACTTAAAAATTATATTAACAATGTTTTTGTTTTAAGTCACGTTCTTGTTATAGAAATGCAAATAACTCACTAAGTATAGATATTAGTTCTTTTAGATAACATTGCTGAATATTACGTAATGTATTAGACCAAAAATCTTAGTTTTTGGTCTAATACGTTATTTAGTGCTACCATTAACATCCACCAGACGCAAAAAGAGTATTTCCAAATACATTATAATTATATTATATGCTATGTAATATTAGCGTGAAGCTATATGGTATATAGGTAAATAATGAATGTATAGATTTGGTTATTACAACTTTTCATATTTATTCTATAAAATGTCTACTATAAACACTAAAATTAATTGATCTTAAAAAGGTTTCTTAAATAATTAAAGAATAAAACATAAGGATAAAGTGGCGCACATGGATTTTCCCAATAAAAGATCTTAAGCAAGTGAATTACCAGACATCACCGGGTAATTATTTATTTCTAAAATTATTTATTCCATTAGGTAACTATTTAAGTACGTATATTTTATTTTAGTTAGGTATATTTGCAAATAAGAAAAAATGGGGACAAAACTATCTACTTGAGAAAATGAACGGCCTTGTTAAAAACTAGCGACCTAATCTTATAGTCGACAGTACAATAAATAAAAGAAGTGTACTTTAGACGTTACGTCGATACTAAAATAAAGAAAAATTTATAAAAAATTCTGCAATATGAGTAAATTTCATTGGGTGGAAATTAAAGAACGTAGTATCTCTACATTAGGTTATCTCTGCCTGGGGAGGCAGTTGAAGCTGATTTTTTCAAGAACTTTATCATTTATGTTCTTGTAACTTATGTGAAACGTAATATTATCAGATAAATCCAACTGAAACTAAATTCATACAGTCTAGACAACTTTAATTTTAATTATACATATGTAAATGTTTTCAGCTTTACGCTACATTCATTCATCGAGAGAACATTTCCTCACTTTCTGCCGAATGTTTCGAGGTATTGCGTTTTCAATGACGGAACGATGAAATGAAAATATTAATAAATAATAATTAATTCACCTGAAAAGGAATTGAATCCATAACTGTCGCGTTACAGTTACACGCTTGTGGCCCTGTGCCACGACGGCCTCAAATAAACAATTTTCTATGCATTTATTGAAATAGGTATTATATAAGGAAAATCTCAAGTAATAAAACGAATAATTATTATAAAATGTAGTACCTACCTAGTAGCTCATTTATATTAAAAAAACACAAGAAGAACTCATTTATATTTATAGAGACTACAGATTACAAAAAGTAATTCTTTAAATAGCTTCATTTATTTAAATTAAGTGAAATTATGATATGGTAAATATGCTTTTGACCTGAGAATATGCTGTTTTTAAATATCATTCTACGTCAGTTAACTTGCCAAAGTTATTAAAGAAATAGATATTACTTATAACGACATTCGACTGTAAATGAGACAGGTTGTGGGTTCGATTCCCACTCGAGAAAATTAATTATTTGATTCTGCCACTTAACAACGCCTCCAGAATTAATCGAAAGGTTCCCTTTGTTACTCTATTATGTGCTAGATACAGCGTGAACCTAAATAAAAATAAATACACATATAGGGAAAATTCTAATATGTAAACATATTTATTATCATAAAATAATTACAAGCATAACCACTATTAATACTATTATTAATTAAAATATTTTCCACAAAAGGGTCATAAAGATAAATTTTAATTAGAATTAATCATCGTATCTGCGACCTTTCTCGTGATTTACGTCAATGATCTCTTTTGTACACTAATTACAAGTATTACACTACAAATATCGAGATCGCACCGGCTCTGAGCGACTCTCACCTTTATCTATTTACGTCGTGTTTGTTTGTCAATTTTTTAATAATTATTTATAGATCCACAGTTCTCGTTAATTATTATTGAGCATTACATTTTTTTTGTAAACAACCGATTAAGTAGCACGTGAAATAATAAGTATTTTTTTTGTATACGCCGTCGTGGCGCAGGGGCACGAGCGTGTGTAAACGGAATGGTTTTGGGTTCGATCCTCACTCGTGGTAATAAAGTATTATTTGTTAATATTTTCATTTCTTCGCTCTTATAACAAGCCTCACCGCGATATCAAGTGCGGCCAATCAACAAACAAATGTTTCAAAATTCATGAGAATATGAGGAACGGAGTGTCTTAACACTAAGTTGCCTCTGCCTACCCTGCTATAAGCATACAGCATGAAACTGAATAATTGTCTACTTGTCATGTTTGAAGAACTGATTTCTTGCTATATTTTGTTTCATAAAATTGTGCAATGCTATAAAAAATACTGAATCATAAAAATGTAAATTAACGCATACCTACATTACTATAACCAAAGCATACCTACATTTACTAACCTTATTTTTTTTAATACGTAGGTTAGGTACCTACTATAAGCAGATATGAAGTTATAACACATTGTGTAAAAATTAAAACAACTTTATATATAATTGAGGCCATTCGTGGCGGTAGAATACAAGCATGAATTTCTTAATTCAAAAATTAATTCTTAATTGTTAAGCAAAAATTTCTTCGAAGCACAGAGGAGCCTTCGAAGATTTTGAGCGTTGAGTTGAATGCCCCCAGACTTCGTCAGAAAATGGGAAAGGCAGTGTCATAACACTAAGTTCCCTCCGCTTCTCCTGTTATGAGCGGGATACAGGGTGAATGTTAAAAACACAACATACATTTAAAATAAAGACACATCTAAATTGTATTAAAAAGTTTAATTGTAAATTAAATAAACAAAACAGATCAACCTATTTTACATATTATCGATATTAGAGTTTTGAAACGGAAGCTATAGTTTAACACGGTTAATATTTTACATTATAAATAGCATTAACTATCTACAAATGTAAAAAAAATTGTTATTGTTGAAATATAAATGATTAGTATAAATTATAATATACAGTATATTATACTCGTATATTAGTAAAATAGAAATTACGTTTTTCCAATAAATATATATTTTTTAACATTTCCAGACTAAAACCCATCTTAAAATAAGTTTTATTAAACTGTAACCAATTTCTAACTTATTATATATCGTAATATAAATAATAATGAAACAAAATTGTTTTATAGTTTTAAAATTTAAAACGTTTAGCAAGTTACCCTATTGTGTTTTCTTATAGTATCTAATTGGGAAGCAAAGTAGTTATCATGTTACAATATATTAGGTTTATTTATTTAACGCTCACGGCTGTGTTTATTTACTATTCTGAAGTACTGTCGTGTTATAATAACAATATCATTTTATAAATTGAAAACTAAAGTTTCGGCCAATTTATTAAAAAAAATGTAGTAATTTTCTCGAGCTAAATACTTTAAATTGATATGACTTTTGTATTTATGAACCTATTTAAATAAAACAAATGTTGATGGTAGTTTGCTAAAATACAATTATGAAAATTACATTTTTATTTCACAAACAGATAAAAATATAAATCATTGTTTTGGGTTCTATTACATAGATAGTAAGAAAAGATTTTCCTATATATCTGACACCATACACAGCAATCAGTTACAAGTTTATTACATGTATATATAATTAAACAAACCATTCTTTCATTTAAGCTTAATTATCTTACTTTATCGTACAAAATATCACTTAAATCATACATCCCATATAAATATTTCCTGTAACATTTGCAGAGGTTGCAATTGCAACTCATTTTCTACTGTTACATCCATTGTAACATGCTTAGCCGCTTGAAGTATCTTCAGGCAGGAAGCATTTTCTGGGGGTAATTTGTGATATAATTGAGTGAATAAAGCCTTGGCGCAGTCAAAATGGAATATGAGGGGGTCCATAACGTCATTTAAGTCTGATGGTTTCAGCAAACAACATAAATGCGCTAGTGTTACACAAAGCTGAAAAATAATCATAATTTTTATACGCATTACACATTTTAACATTTAGTTTGGATATTCTATTTAACGAGTTCGGTTAAACGACTGATCACGATATTCTCTACGTCGATAAATATTTCCATTCACAATTTATATTTTTGACCAAACATTATAACAATTTCAAACATTTCACAATTTAAAGTTTTTTAAAATTAATATAAAAGCTTTTTTTGGTTCTAGTTAGCAATAATATACAAATTTTCACATATCACGAGCAATGCACGCTTCATATAAATTGAGCGAAATATTTATTCGATCAATATATGACATTTTAATTTACACTATTAAATACTTGCTCGTACATACCTTATAAAAATATAGATACTTATATAAAGATACTTATATCTTTTGAGGCCGCCGTGGCGCACGAGCGTGTGACTGTAAACGCGACAGTTGTGGGTTCCCATTCCCACTCGGGGAAATGAAATATTTAATATTTTCATTTTTCGATCTGGTGAAGAGTGAGAGAACTTCGCCACTCCACACGCAATGCCTCCAGAATTGGGCAGAAAGCGATGAACGAAAATGGCCTAATGAGAACAAAGTGTCTTAATATACGCAGTGAACCTATATCAATTACTAAAGCTGTGTATAAAAATATATACTTTTTTGAAAAAAAATACCTGTTCAATAAGATTATCCTTATGTTTATACTCTGTGAAATCGTCTACATTGGCCGCGTTTTCCATGGCCGCCATGATTCCCCGCCATATTGGCACGTAATGGTCGCCATATTGTATCCTATTGGCGGGAGCGCGTAAAGCGACCGCAGCGTTTATACGCACTTTTAAATTTTTACACTCTTGTGTCAATGCGGTTAGGTTTGAATAAACTTTGCTCTGTGAAAGTGAAAAATACAATGAATATTAATTTAAAAAGGAGATAAATTATATATCGCTCGCTCCCAATCCCGCATCTAGCACGTTAGCCAGAAAGAATCTAATATTCAGATATTCCGTTTTCCGTTTTCGACACGAATTCAAAGCACTGCCTGAGTGAGGAAATTCAACGCCACACTTTGTTTACCAGAGGGGGGAAACGAAGATAATTTATTCTCTCGAGGAATTGAGTCAACAACTATCGCGCAACACTATACAGTAAGATGCTGCACCATAATGGCTTATTTTATTGCTCTACGTCAATAATTTTTTAAATAATATTTGCTGTTAAAGTAATATTATTTAATAAATAATTTACTTTACTCAATATTACATAAACACTTTATTTATTGCTAATAAATATTCCTAAATCGAATAAATTACAATTAACTACCTATAAATTTTCTACACTATTAGAAATGAAAACGTAAGGCAAGAAATAAACTAAACGGAACGGCCATTAGAATAACAACTCTTCTATTTACCTGCCAACCATTAAAACAAATGAATAAATTTTCATTTTTCATTGCATTGCCGAGAGCGTAGCAAGCGTTCCACCTCACTTTCATGTTGGTCACTTTGCAAGCGCAATCCAAAAGTTTTCCTATTGCTATTTCGCATAAGGACTTCAATTGTGTGTGCCGTTGCAAATTTTCATTCTTTATGAGTCGTAAAAGATTTCCAAGGCCTCGAGTAGCGCTCATTTTTACCTGAAATTTTAAGCTCTATTAATGTTTATTGTGTATGTTTGCGTTTAAATTTTCATTCATTTACCATATTTTCTTTTTGAATGCAAATTTAAACAATACGTTATTATATATATAATCAGCATATCGTTTAAGCTATCTTTTTAACGGAAATTTAGAAAAGTAAAGCTAATTATAATCATATTACTTTTTTATTATTAAATAAAATACACCACGGACATTGGTCGTCGGTGTTCTTTTCTGCTATGGAGGAAGGCCTCCTTAAAAAGATTGTCATGATTTAAGAATAGTGAAGATAATTATATTAATTGTACATATCCAAGTTATTAAATGAGCATAAATTTAAAAATATCCACACACTGATAAAATATCACGAATACGCAAAATACGCAAATCACAACAAAAACAGGTACACATTATTTATTTACATTTGGTGAACTTTAAAAAATTCCACACAAAAAACGCACCTTATCGTTATCGTTGGCGCACTGAACGCTGACCTCTAGCAAGCGGAGTAGGAGGTCATCGCCTATATCGTCTATCTCCGGTTCCTCTCTGTTTTAAGGAAATTATAATTAGATAAAATTTTATAGAGCATATATGTGCAACACGTTTTTTACTGCATATTTATTGGTTGTTGGTACGAATTCCTGAGGGCATGCATGTTGAGGGGCGAAAATCATCGCGGCGCTTTCCTTTGTTACCATATTAAATTAATGAAAATATTAAATATTACGAGTGTAATGAAACAAAGCGTGGCGTTGAGCTCCGCCCCTCAACACGCAAGGCCTTCAGAATGCTCCGGAAAGTAAGAAACGGAGCCTAGGTTCCCAAGTTCCCTCTGCCTACCGTGCTATATGCGAGATAGTGTGAAACTAAAAAAGTCTAGACTGAGATAAGATCGAGGATGAGCCGCGATCAACATTATGGAGGATTCACTCTGTAATGCCCGTCACTGTTCGTTCTCGGTCCAATCTCATATTCTTGTATGAGAAATATCCTTATATGCGTGATTGGACCGGAAATTCACCAGAACGATTGTATGAATGCCCACATTGTTTCTCATGTAAGAAAACAGTACTACACAATCTTCGTGTTCTCATCATAGTTACTACAACTTTTTATTTTGGTTTTGTTTAAATTTTTTTTTCGAATGTAACAAATAAAAAATAAATGGAAAATAAACAAATATTCTTTAAATAAGTATGTAGTTATATAATATGGCCTGCAATATCAGTATCACCTCTATAATACGTCAATAATAATCACTAATGAAAGAAGCAAAGTCCATAGAAATTTAATCTGTTTATATATCATTAATAAAAGTGCATGACGCATTGCAACACGCCCACAGAGTCAACACCTTTAATAGGATAAAAATTTCCTTGTCTTGAAACTAGATCAACTTAGGGGCTACCCATAAATTACGTCACACGTTAAGGGGAGGGAGAGGGGTCGACGAAGTGTGACAAAGAGTAAGGAGGACACCAAAATCGAAGTTTTGGTAACATCACATATCAGAGGTCATCGTGCGGTAGGGCACAGTGTAAACGTGACGGTTGTGGGTTCGATTCTCCCACTACTTCATACTTTCATTTCTTCGCTCTAATGTTCTGTAGTACTCCACTTACTTTATAGTGTTTATAATCGACAGCCGCATACATTCGGGGTAAAAACTGTTTATCCAAAATATGTATTGTGTAGTATTTACTAAACACTACACATTACACATGACAATGATTACAATTGTAGAGATTTTCTCGAATCGACGAAGTCGAAGTCTGTATCCCGCACATAGCAGGGTAGGCAGAAGGACCTAGTGTTAAGACACTACCCATTCCACTATTACCTCCACCCACTTTCCGCACTTCCCCACTTTCTGCCTCATTTCGAAACATAATGTTGTGACGGAATTGAACAACGCGTTTTATCGTTTATATCGCGTTGAGTTAACAGAGTGAGGAAATTTAAATAATTCATTACCCCAAGTCGGAATCGAACCCACAAGCGTTTACAGTAAGACGCCATGCCCAGTCAAGAGACACTGTGGCGGAACTCAACAACAGACTTTGTCCCACCAGAGCAAGGATATGATAATAATATATTCCACAAAGTAGTGGTAAAGATGAGCCAAAGTTAACTTTAAAAAATATATTAAATTAGGTTTATCTTTATCATAAGACACTTAAAAAACCGTTTTTGTAATATACCCACAAACTACGCTATAATTATTATTAATAATGAATACTAGTTAAAATCGCATCTAACTATTATATAGCATCCTCACGTACAAACTTACATATTGAGAACTAATGCATCACTGAGGTTTCCAAGTGCCCAAGCAGCTTTAGTTCGTACAACAAGAGTGGGTTCAGCCAATGCTCTCAAAATGTTCTCCCCACAATCACTTACAAAACATATGTCCTGCAAACAAAAGTATTTTATCATTTACATTTTGACATAAAATTATAGAATATTTTAATTAATAAAAATGTATGTATGCATATTTAGATGTAAAAAAGCAATAAAATATCTGTGTAAATCAAAAGTAAGTGTTTCTTCACAAATTCCTATATAATTATTTGTTAGTCCATTATGGTTAAACAGCAGCGGGTTTTAACCACCTAATTTTGTGAATAAAGCAAGCATCCGCACTGGGGGTCTTTTTCCCGCAACTGATTTTAAAACTTGTTACGAAATGGCTCCCGAAAATAAAACGCACCAAAAAAAACAATAAATCAATTATCACCTCTCTAAGAGTTTTATACATGACCGCCATAGCCAGTGCTCGCACTGCGGCCGCCCGCACCGCGGCCTCTTCGTCGCTGCACGACCCAACTAATAACGCGCAGCATAGCATTTGTGTTCTGCTCTAAAAGGGAAAAATTACTTATACATACAATTATACGAATAAAAAAAATTCCAAGCTCAAATAAATTCTTAAAAAGACAAAAACAAATTTCATTATCATACTATAGAAGACCAAAATATATGCACAAACTGTTGAAATGAAAGAAGAAAGAAGTTAGAAATTAGTTTAAATAAATCGAATATTATAATCGTATTTGTACTTGTCACATGTGAAACTTTAGAGTCATTCCTTGTGGCAGTATAAAACTAGAGACAGCAGAGAGCTATCAATAATATTATAACAAGTAAAATGTTGTACCGGTAGTTCTTTAAAGGACTTCTCGCCGATATTCGCAATACAATCGCAAACTAATGCTTTTGCAATAGTATTCTCATGGTTTTGCAATACTGTAGAAAGAGGCGTTATAAATTTTTCCCACATATATACGCATTGATTGAGAGGTAAAGGTCGATTTGCAAGTTCTGAAACCAATATTATAATTATTTTTGTATTTTATTACATTGTAAAAATCTTAAAAAACAATGAGAATTTAACTTATTCCTCTCCTAATATACATTTACTGATTTATCCAATAGGCCAGCATAATATAAGGTGAAACAAACGAACAAAATGTGTATGTGAACAAACATACCCAACTTTTGTATGGCGTCGCCAATTATACTTATAGTTCTAGCTGACTGTGACACAACGTCCTGGTGCTCGTGTTGAAGCATTACGCAGAGGACGTCCGCCACCAGGGGCACATGATGTTGCAAAAGGTCCGACAAATGGTGAAACGCTATAGCCGAGAGGACTTGAAGAGATTCCAGTATTATTGGTATAGCTGATGGTTTGCATCTCTGAAAAATGGTATAGCATTCACAAATAATATAGATAAAACATTATCTAAATTTGAAAATTATATCTACACAGATTATCTGTGGCGTTATCATTTTAAAATGAGGTATAAACTAGTTTTATTTATTCATTTTCGATTTTAAAAAATGCCTTTAAAAGGCAAGTTCATAACACATATTCACTAAAAGTAAAGAATTGATGGCAAGATCATCACAAACAAAAATCTATATATCCAGAGTAATAGTGTAGTAAATTTCTATTTAATAAATGAATAACCAATGACGTAGCCACTTACAATTGTTTCATCATCTCTAAACAGCCAACCCATGTTCTTAAAACATATATCTAGTATCCAGCTTTTAAAAGGCACTTCAGTATTTTTTTCAGTCTTTTTGTCATCAGTATCAGTAGCAGTAAACATTTCATCGTCAGAATATCCCTCCTCGAAATCTTCGCATTCGTCATTTAGGAAAGTAGTTTCATTGATTATTCGATTTTCGTGTTTCTGTGGTACTGAATCTTTCTCTATAGCTTTCAAAATTTCATCGACTTTTGGATCTATTGATAACACGCAACCAATAGTAATTAATGCGCCAACCTGCAGAGTAATATCTGAAATATATTTTATATATTTAAATGAGATAACCTTAAAAGATTCATTAGGATACGATTATTACATTAGTAATAGTACTGGTGCGCTAAAGTGCATAGTGTGCGCATGCGCTAATATTGATGGGTTATTAAATGCATACAGTGCGTAGGCACTAGTACGTTATTAAGTACACGTACACTGGCAGAGGTGCGTTATTAAGTGAAACGTGTGCGCCTACACTAGCACCGGTGCGTTAATAAGTGCATAGATTGTGCGTGCACTAGTACTGTCATGTTATTTAATGCACAGAATGCAAATGCAAATACTAACCTTTGTGTACTAAAAATCTTCTAGTCGATCTTACAAGATCACTTATCAGGCCCTCCTGCATTTTGTGGTACGGTGTCGCCTGTACTAGCGCGGCGCAGCATTTCAAAGCCACTATGATAACCGCGTGATTCCTCTCGGTGTCTAATATGTTTACTAATATCTTATGCATACACGTTATTATGTAGCCCAATGATACTGAGAATGGTATGAACGACGTGTTTATTCTTTTGCTGTGGAATTAATATTTAAATAATAAAATTATTTTAGGTAAAAGAAATAAAAATAATTGAACAGTGCTAGACGAACTCAGTGGTGGCAGCAAATGGACAGAACAGAAACAGACAGAAAGTGATAGAAGATACAGCCAACTTTTTGCTAATTTGTTGCAAATTTGATAGATAGATAAAAAATGGTCTTATATTGCGGTTTTGGGATTGCCTGTAGAAAGTATTGAACCCTGAAGAAACGTGACAAGGACATTGGTTTATATTTTTAGTTGTATTGTCATAGAATTCAAATAGGGGTCAAAAATTTAAAGCAAATAGGACAACAAGAATACACATGACATCCTTAAAATATACTTAATAACATAAGATGTCTATACATACTATAGTTTTATTTTTTTAGTTTTACAGTGAAAATTTTTTCTCTTGCTTAAAATTAATATTAATTAAATGTATTACAAATAGTTAAAAACACACCTTGTTTCAGCTTGTGATAAATATATTCTTGATCCTGACAGTAAAGACAAAATGACACTTAATGAACTCGCTCTGCTACCAGCTATTGGGTCAGTTACTGCACAGTATGCTAATGTTCTTTTCGATTTTTCCTCTCCCAACCAATTGTTTTCTTCTGGACAATCTGGTAAAAGAGCCCACCAATATCCAAATACGTCCTTTTTGTCTTTAGTCTGAATAAAAATCACATCTAATATATTTTTCTTTTTCATAACATTTACATTTTGAGGATGTTAACTAGAGTAAAAATTATTTCATGTGCGAAAAAAAGAAAAGTAAAAATCTTCTTATATTATATATTTTTTAAGCGTACTTTTTTTCTATCTCAAACTTTTAATGTTAATAATATTCCTTTCCATGTAAAATTTCATATCCACAAAAACCTTACATGAAGTTAAGTACTATAAAAACTGTTCTATGCCACACATAGCAGTGTAACAGAGGAGACATAGTCTGAAGACATTTCGTTCCCCAAGCAACATCTCCCGCCTAATCTTCAAGACATTGCACGTTGAATGGCGCAATTCAACACCGTGCTCTGTCTTTATACCAGAGCTAGGAAATTGGAAATAATTCAGTCGCCCAAATGGGAATCGAACGAATTATTTAGTCAAAATTTATTCATACAAAAAAGAATTCAATAACAGGTTTGATTACCTTAAATATAACAAGGAACAAATTAGCCGCACTTTGTCTAACTCTGGACCTCAAAGCAATCAGCTTGGCTTCCCTTCCATTTTCCATGTCAGACATATCAGAATCACTTGTTAGAGCCCAACATGCCTTATTCTTTTGTGTGTCCAAATAATTCTTACTGGCGGGCTTGTAAGCTGAGTTATTCTCAAAATTGTCAACATCCCTCATTAAGCTACGATCAGAGACTGGTATTTCTTTCTTTAAGCTCTCAATTGCATTATTTCTTTGTTTTCTAATCTTTTGTTTCTGAAATTTAAATGAATATAGATGTTACTAACTTAATTTTATTCTAAATAACTAGATGCTAAATCGTTATATTTTCTTAATTATTCTTACTTATCATCTACTGTCACACTCTTATCTTAATATTTAATTTAATGTTATATCATGAAAATTTGGCAGAAAGTGGAGAATAGAGTGTATTAACACTAGGTTTCCTCAGCCTACCCTATTATGTGGGACACAGCATGAAGCTAAAAAAATTATAAGACATAATATATTTATTTTTAACTTGTGTTTATAGCCAGAATCAGATGAACAACCTCATTATAAGTAATATATAGAATAAAGAAGACTTATGTAATACCTTTCCACCTTTAACAATTAGTCTGACAGGTGCAGCAGCAATAGTTTGTTGAGCAGGCATTATTTTCTCAGGCTTTTGCCCTTGATTGACAAGTCCAAATAGAATAAAATATCTACATATTCCAATTGCTTCCGGCAAAGGCAAGTTAACTTTTTGGTCATTGAAATAAATGTGTGATAATACTTTGAATGATGATATCAAAACCTATGATAAACATGTTTTAGTTGAAATATATTCTTTACAATAACCAAAATAAATAAAAATTATAATTACAAGAAATTAAATTTGCAAGAAATAAAATTACAAAGGATTAAACTATTTTGAGTCATTAATATTTTTTATAGGCTGCTTAAGTTACAATTTTTATAAATTGATTAATTTAATACTAATTCAAATCTTTTTACTTACTTTACAAAACATTGACTCATCTTGGGATTTTCTAAAACCATTCATCAATGATTTTATTATAATTTGTGAAACAATTTCTTTAATTTCCAAAATGATTTCAGGTTGTTCAGTTGATGGTGTCTCTTCTATAGTTAAAAGACATGTAATACATTTTAAAGCTAGCAAACTTATTTGTAGATTATTTGAATTATATGTGGTGTTTTTATCAGGGTCTATGAGATTTATCAAAAGTCCATTTACTCCAATTAACTCATTTATACACTGAAATACAATACAATAATTATAAAATGATAATTTATAATTAGATCTATACAGCAAACTGTATTGAAAAGACTAACCTTTTGACCACTTTTTGGGTTTGAATTTAATACATAGTGCAAATTATGCAAAATGTCTGGTAAAATAATGTCTGAACATCTTTTTATGCACTCAACATACCAAGCAACAACTTTCCCTAAGTAATGACTTTCAAATTGTATGTTTTGCTTAGTGACTACACTTTGTATTAGATGTGAAGTTTTAGCAGCTAAAAATTCATCAGCTGGTTTTATATTTATATATAGTGATGTTACAAGTGCTGCGGCATCCTAAAACAATTGAAATATGTGTTTATTTAAATTGTTGTAATAAACAATCTCTATTATTGAAAAACCTAGCACTTACCTGTTTTCTCACAAAGAGTTCTGTCTTATATGGTTGAGCATTAAGTTCATCAATTAATGCGTTTATTTTCTCTTTATTATAATCCTTGGTGTAGAGATGAGTACAAAGATCTCCCGAAAGTATTTGAAATTGTTGTACTGCACTCATTTTAATTAGGAGTAAGAAAGATAATTCTAATTCATTAGATTGCTCTCGGAGATGTCATTAAAAATAAATATTTATGTAACAAAATTTAGGAATATTTAATATAGAATTTGCACATAATTTGAACATGTTTTCATTTTCCCAAATAAATTCCTTATTTACTTTATTGTCAAAGTCACATTGACATTTAATAGATGACACTCAATAACACTTATAATGGTAACATTGCAGATGACAACAATATCTCAAAGACTTATAAACTGATAAAATATCGAAAACAAATAAAAATTTAATATAATTAGTTACATTCTGTAACTAAGAAGGTCGATTTAACATCTGCTTTTTATAAAGAAAATAAAAAAAATACAACACGAACCTAAATATTGATAATCGATGACGTTTAATTTTTATATTTACATTTGTCACATAATTTCAGACCGATGTATAATTTACTAATATTTTGCTTTTTAAGGCCAATAATTTTTAACAATTAATAATATTCAATTTCTAATTTTATATTTTAAATATAAATATGAGTGAAGCCACAAAGGAGGCTGTTCGTCATCCATGGGAGATCGTTATAAAAGATGCTAACAGAGACAAATTCAAATGGGCACACAATTCAATAAATAATCCTCAGTTTCCTGTTAAAACCAAAATTAATCCCGTTAAAGACCTTGTAAAATTTACGGTTATTGGAAATAGAACGGCTAAAGAATTTATATACTGTACACATTTTGTAAAAACCTTGTATAAATATCGTAAGAACATATTTGATGCTCCTGTAATAAGAGGTTCGTTTGTATTCAAATAAGTCTAGTACCTAAGTATAGTCTCAGTTGATACTAGTATATCAATATATAAAAAGAAGATATCATAATATATTGATTCGTTTTGTAATTCGCTCGTAGAAAATGACCACACGTGCGCTAATTTAGTTTTTGTTTTTGTAAGGTGTAACAAGTGTAGAATGGCCAAAAATTTGCAATGATTTGAAACTGCAGTATGGAGGCATAGCCTATTGCTTGGAAAATGATGTAGCAATAATATTAAATGACAAATTTCTCGGCGGTGATAAAGAATTAAAAGAAGTTCTAGAGTCTAGATATAACTATCATATGATATTAGATTACCAAAAGGAAGCTATTGCAAACTTCGCCGATTTTGTTAAAACTTCTGGGGTTAGTAGCTACACGAATCTCAAAAGGTTTTTTTTTAATTCACGCTGTATCCCACATTTAACATGATAGGTAGTAGGCTCTGTAGTTAGTGTTAACATATTTTCCGCGCAAGTGTTAAGTGGCGGAGCACTACGCCGTTTTGCCCTGTCGAACCCACAGCCGTCGTTTTTACAATCAAACCCTGTGGCGTTGCACTACGACAGTCTCGATAACATTTCAGAAAACAAAATATGAACTAAAAGAACAAAGATAACTAGACATATTATTGTTTATACGAAAAAATGTTATACTTGTCTGAAATCAAATTTCAGAGACCATGCGCTTATATGCATATAGCCATAGATGACCAATACACTGGTAGTCTAATTTTCATGGTGAGTCATTTTGTTATTATACAGAATTTACTTTTGAAATTATTGTAACGTTATTAATATTTCAATTCGCACAGCTTTATTCAGATATAGTCCCATATACCTGCGAAAATTTTTTTCGCCTTTGCCAAAACAAGAGAGGAGGATATTCGGGAACTCCCGTACACCGTATAGTAAAAGATGGTTGGATACAATGCGGTGGATTCGGTCTGAAAAGTTCAGAATTGAACTGTGAAAATTTTATAATTCCTCATGACAGACGTGGTTTACTTTGCATGGCTAACGACGGAAGGTAACAAATATTGTGATTTTTATTTTGGCGGATTTTTCTGAAATTGCCAGAATTTTTTGAAAATGGCGGAAAGACAACAGGTATCATTAGGTTTTGTCAACCTAAATGTAAAAGGTGCTAGCCACCTCGGACTCGGAAGGTATATCTTTAATTTTAGTAACCAAAATTATCAGGAACCTTAACAAGAGTTAATAGTATAATGTAATTTATTTAATATCACATTCTAATATCATCAGACATAAAGATTGTTCTACGCAATTTTTCGTTCTGCTTCAACCTGCTCCTTGGATGGCTTATAAATACGTTGCATTCGGACAATTAATTGATGGAGAGTCTACATTGAAGGCGATCGAATCTGTTCCCACGTTTTATGAATCTCCTTTATCTAAAGTTATTATAGAGCAAACTGGTGTATTAAATCTAGAATATCAAGATATAAGAATAAGTAAACATTTAAATGAATATTTACAAGGACATATAGAGGATCTTGTTGTCCTGGGTGATATAGTCTATGCAGTGAGTATAGTTATTCTATGTAGTGTAAAGCTGTTCGGGCTTAAACTTTCAATTTTTGATATTTTATAAAAAATAATAAATATAATATATATTATAATAGGAATTACTAGAGAGAGTATTTAATGAAATAGAATTTAGACGAATCGCTTTGCAAGAGATGGGACAGGGAGAGGCAGAGGAGGGTGATATTCAAGTCGAAGATGAAAGAAGAAATATTCGTCCAACTGAGAGGTTATTATGAGAGTATATTTGGATTAATCTTAGCCTTGTGTTTACTTTCATTCATAATTATATCGGTTACCTATATTGTAATAAACAATTTTAATCTTTTACAACAATTTTAATGCCGTAATAATTCTAATGCGATATGGTCGCAATAATGATCATAATTTAAATTCTATTATATTTTTAGATTTATTCGAAAAAAAGAAGATTTGCAACAATTACAAAAATCTCAAACTTACAATAGCACCCTAACTTACAATAGCAGCGTTTCATCTCCAGGTATTCTCGAGGAAAATAAAGAATTTGATGTAGAAGTCTACGAATATGAGCCCGAAGAGTCTTATTATCACCTATCAATAGGAACTCCTAGTTTAGTCGTAAAACCTGAGAAGCCGTTTTACATAGCGCTTACTGACGTCCCGTATCCTGGTGAAACGGATTCCACTTACGATTTGAAAAAGTAATATGCTTTGTCTTCTCTATGACATTTTATTTCGAGTTCAGATTTATGACTGTTAAAAATATTTTTACAGTATAATATTTACTACTATTCATCTTTTGTATTTTAGTAGGGAAGGGTACCTGCCTACACGCTAGAATTCTGGCACATTTAGCCTCATGGCGTTTATATTGTTTCATGATAAAAACTTTTGGATTTTAAATAGGTTCTTACGCGGTGATTATTGCTTGGAAAGTGATCTTCTTAAATACACACCCGAAAAAAAGGCTGAAAGAAACATTTCCTTTGAATCAGAGTTATTTAAACAAGATTATGATTCGGATATGGAATCAGGTAAAATACATTTAATTTAAATATGAGGTACCTAGGGATCGTCGACATACGTTATTAATACGAGGCTAGTAAGTTTTATTAATTCTTGTTGTGCCCGAAAGTATGTTGATATTATTGGATATAGGTAACTACGTATACTCGTTTATTTATCTCTTATAAATATTTCAGTTGAATCTTTGTCTTCTGAAGATGAAGAAGAAATAAGGAGATACTTAAAGTGAGACTATTTCTTAATTACCTATATACTTATAAACTTAGATATAATTTTATTGTAAAATAGAAATTTTGTATGTTAATTAACTATAAAAATAGTATTTTTATATGATTAGTGATATGAATGGTTGTTATAATTTCACAAAACAATCATATTTTTGTTCACGTTCGGGGTATAGCAGAAAACAGGCAAACTGTTAGGTAATATTTGGTATTTAACATTTACTTACACGGTACACCTTAGAACTCTAAGGAAGAATAAAATAAACTATTACTTGTTTTTAATTTATTGTGAAATTTATGTAATGTAACTTATGAATTGATTTTAACAGTTTTTATATATTATGCTTTTGTTTAGATTGAATGTAGATCGGGTAAGCTTCGCCGGTGGTGTCATAAGAAACATCGCTCGTGGTGTCGCTAAACTTAACATTTTTGAAAATACCAGAAAGTAAGTCCAATATGATGATGTCTTATTGGTTAATATCTAACTTGTATAAGTATTTTATGTTTTTGTATTGTTTGTGATTCACATCTCTACTAGAAAGTAGAAACTTTTAATGTTAAGTAAATAACGGCTACATTTAAGTTTCGTAGTACCTACGTAATCCTATGTAGGTAAGTATTGAGGTGTTCGATAGAAATCGGGAAATATATATTCTGACGAATGACGACTGGCCCGAATTTAAGCGAAAAGCGCAGAACGGAGTGTTTGGACACCACGTTCTCTCTACATAATTGGGAATGCGTAATAGAAAAGCAAACAAAAAGAGAAAGCTTATGTTATACTAAACTATTAGGTATATGAAACAGATTATTTCTGTCGAGGGAATTAAATTTCAGTTATATTATGTGACTTTACAGATCCGATCTTATCACTGATGAAGAGCTGAGACGATTCAGGTACAGTTATAGAAAATTATATAAACCAGTTGTCTTTTTCTGTACTTGTTATTTAGAAAAATATTATTTTTTTTAGAGTTGCGTCAATGGACCGCCATTCCAGAGAGGCTCATGAAAAGTAAGATTAGTATTAACTAAATAGGAACAAATACACATTACTTTTTTTTTCATATTTTTTTCTTTTTATCATTTCGATTAGGAAAGTTTCTATAAGCGTATCTTCGACTAAGAGACAACCAAGTAAAATTAGAAGACGCCAGACAGGCTTTGTCAGGACCGAAGACTTGGCAAAAGTATATTTAATACGTGATTCTATTTCGGAGGATCTCGACTCGAAAGATGAGGATGACTCATTAACAGAATCACGGTAAAATTGTTTTTTTGAACAATTATTAAGACAATTAACTAAAAGCGTTTATTTAAGAACTTCTGTATACTTATGTAAATATATATGTTGATGGTA
>JAEBDU010000099.1:3674859-3750425 GCA_016802625.1 Heliconius numata
GTTAAACGTATTTCTAATTCCTAATTTCTCATACTTATTATTATAATAAATATTATCAAATTGTCTTACTATGTATTCATAATTTGTCAGCAAAGTCCGTATAGCAGAATCGGCAATAGCCACTCAAACCGGAAGCAGAACGCTACGTAAGCCGACCGGGTTCCCCCGCGGTGACCTCGGCGGGTCCGATGCAGAAGTACACAGGAAGTCTGCACTATCCCGCTTGTACAGTGACCTCAATACGGATTCCGATGAGGGACCTACACTAAAACATTACAGGTATTTTGTTATAGTGGTTCTATATGAGTTCCAATTTTATTCTTTTGTGATACGATAACCTAAGAATTTCTTTATAATAATTATACCTTTTTAATAGTTTGTTTAAAATAAAATTATGATACAGTTAATTCATACGAAATCGATTTATTTAAACTTAACAAAAAAAGGGCACAAGTGTGATTCGATCATGTTCGATTCACACTCGAGGAAATGAAATAAAAAATTAATCAATTAAAAATAATCATTTTTCCGAAATATAAATCAACAAACTCTTATAACCACTTACTTACTTTTAATGGGTTCTAACGTATTGTTTTCTCCTAAATTTCCAATTTGTAGACCTTCAGTACCGACACCTAAGCCGAAACTGTTCATGTTAACTCAATCACCATTGGTTGGTATAAAAGAAGCGGAAAACATAAAAGGTCGTTTTCCACGCCAATCTATAATGATGGAAAACAGCTCTTTCGAGCAGGTCCTTACTATGCAACATGGCAGAAAAACAGCCAGGAAAATATCCTCTGACTATGTGAAGACAATTGACGTAATGGAACATCGAAATCAGAATTCCATACGCAGTGTGGAGTATGCTAAAACCCGACCCTCGCTAACCGTGTCCGAATATCAACAAAGGAACTTAAAACAGAAGGAGGAGAAGGAAAGTGCTGAAAGAAAATTGACTGTTTTGAATGAAGGTGATTTATTACTTGTTATACAGAATTTACGCATTTAATATAGTTTGAGAGCACGATGGACCTGTCCATATACATTTTAGTCCCCATTAGCTTTAGGCTAGGCCTGTCGTGGCGCAAAGCCACGCGCCGTGCCGTGAGGCTGTAAACGCGGCAGGTTGCGGGTTCGATTCACATTGATTCGCAATGCTCCCAGAATTAATGGGAATGGAGTGTCTTAATGCTAGGTCCAGATTCTCTCTGTCTCTCTATTATGTGCGGGATACAGCGTGAGGCTGAAGTAAAAAAAAATTGCTTTATGGCTTATTGAGGTTGGTAGGCGGACGATATACTATATGTAGTTAGTGATAATGCAACCACCGAGTTCGATTGTTTTTTTACGAGAAAGTGAAAACATATTTGAATTGACACCCCACTCACCGGTTTAATGTCTGTGCCCATATTTTTTAAGGGTTGAATTCGCTTCTGATAGATTGTCATACGGGTGGAAGGGTCAGCGCTCCTTTTACGGGAACAAGATACGGGGATAAGATATTTCAAACACATACCTAAAGAAATTAATCAAGATACCTCAACAGTTTGGACGTAGGATTTTTTTTTCATTTCACAATGTTCATCCTCCTTCACCAGTATTTCGTGTGACGCAGTTACACATAGATATCAAAAACGTGAACACTTACGACTACACAAACAACTTTGAACTTTATCGCCAATACCTACGACTCGATTTCGGAACGAGGCGTGTGCGGCGGTGTCCCTATGATAGGTTTATATGTGCGTGCGTTGCAAATGCCGTTTGAAAAAAATAACATCGTATTAGGCTGTTATAGAGTAGTTAAAACTGTGGTTTCATTTAAAGTGGTGCATCAACTAACATGCTTTCGGTATCAATTTCACCAAGGCATACTTTAGTTAATTTACACCCATCCTGCTATATGCTGTTTACTTAAATATTTTGCTGACACTTCCAGCCTGTATACATATGTGTATTTTAGGCACATATTTACAATTTATATTTTAATTACAGGTGGATGAATGGTAAAAATCTTTATAAAATGTTATATTTTAATTTTGCTTCTTTTGTTTAAATAAATTTAATTGTAATTTGGTATTTCACTAACTATATTTACTTTGTAGTTTTTTATATAAATAGCATTTAACATTTGAACGTCCAAAACTTTAAAGTAACACATTTGGAACTATGCTCATATAAGTTAGTCTCATATATTAACTACAAAAGATTTAAAATAAAAAATATATTAAAAAATGAATTTTATATAATTGTAATTGAACATATAAATTTCCCTTCACAAAATATTTAATACTACAAGGTACAACATGGTAACATCATCACAATGCATTTTGTGTATTGAAATCTAATGTGACCTAGTTCTATAACTGACAACATATAAATCAGAATAAACTATATAACTATTTCGATACAATGAAATAAAATATATAGTAATATAATAAATATTAAAAATGATTTTTTGTTTTATTATTTTTATTGATTTTTCTAGGCAATATGATAGTTACAAGTTATATTATACAGATTTTGAACTCCGAATTCCTTTTTTTTGAGTTACATTACGTTATTTTATATAGCTTTACACAAAAGGAAAAAATCTATACATTAAATATAGCCGATATAACTGTGTATTTATAAATAATGACATAATACCGAAAAGCAAGTATATAAAAAATAAAACACTAATTATTACTATGACAATTGTGTAAACTGATTTACTCATACTTTTCAATTATTAATTAAGTAGTACATATTTTAATTATAAAACAAAATATTCAATGTTGTTTGCTTGAATAAATTTAAGATTGTGACAATGGGCGTTTTGGATGTGTAAATGTATGAATTTCGAGTTCAAAATCCATAACAACCTCTTCATTATTACCGACATAGAAACTAGTTTTGTCTTTTTTTACTCAATTTTAGTATATCAACACATTCTTGTAATATTACAATGACCAGCATATAGTGCTTACTTAAAAAGTCATATATATCACTACCTGATTACGCCATTTCCATATTCAATCATATCATAATGGCACTCTTACAAAAATTTAAATGAAATAGCAGGAATCTCCTTAAAAGTACTAAATTCGTCGTGATTCACAATTACTCTAACTAGAAATGACAAGCTAAATACAACTTTGGTCTTTAAATTACATATAATCAATTTAAGGTTAGATTTTTATTTATTAAAATATATTTTGTGTTAGGAGAAACCTGTGTTAGCAAAGCATTTATAGCAACGGTATTTTTACTTCATGGTCATTTTGAGAATTGATTTTGGAATTAACAAGACTAATTAGGTTAGGTTAAACTTAGTATCGAATTTTATATAAAGTAAAGTTTTATATAAAGTAAATAATCACAAATAATTAAAGAAACCAATAAATTTCACTGTATTTATTTATATTTGCGTTAGTAAATATCGTTGACGGATTACAATACACAAATACTAAACATATATTTAACAGAAGTAAAATTTTAAACTGTTATTAATCTTATTAATTCCAAATTCAGTTCAGCAATACTAAGTTATGTCATTTGTCTATTTATCTGTAGTTATAGGCCACGTTAGAACCAAATTAGGACAACTGAAAGAAAACGTGTGCAATACATTTTAAAGTTATCAAGCCAAACTAATTCCATAAACAGTTTGTTTTTTTCATATAAACATTTTCTTAATTAGCACCACAAATTTAAGAATCTACGTAGCCGTTACTCTCGAGTTCACTATAAGTAAATAATTATATACAAATATTAGTTGATTTATTCGTTTCCACACAGTCATAACGCCTAATGTGATGCGAAAAATGTTATTTTTAGTTTACAATTAGTGGCTGTCCATAAAATACGTCACATGTTAAGGGAGTGAGAACCTTTCAAGATATTAAATTTCATACAAAATATAAATAATATGGAATGTATTCGGGTAACTCCGATAATGGGATATTACTAATAATTACCTTTACATACATACTAACAGTATTTCAGGTTGGTTAGGATACCTCAGGGTATCTACTAGGAATGTTACCAAAGCAAGAAATACTGCTGAGTTTGGTACGTAAAAGGAATTACTAAAAATATTAAATTTTCGGGATTACCCGAATACTTGAATACCGAATACCATATCATTATTTCTTCGTGTAAAATTGCACGCCATTCTAGAAGTCTCAAAAATTGTAACCAGCTGTGACAAAGATGGGTGAAGGGTACAAAAATCAAGAAATACGTGTGACATAATCTATGGGTCACGACTAATATGTGACTTAAACCATTTTTCTTTTGAGTTACACGTACAAATAAAGTAAAATAATATTCTGATCTAATGGCCATGTCCGTGTCCGTGCCCGAACATGTTCATTCCGTTAGTTTGCGGCGGTGGCCTATTATTATTGCCTTCAACGTTGGTTTCGTTTCCATTTCCGTTGCTATTTCTAGATTCTAGTTGTTGATTCCACATTGAAGCGTAAAAGCCTGCTTGGGCTAAAAGTTCTTCGTGACTGAAAAATGAAGAAATACTTTTTTAATAAAGCTTCTGACTGTAAGCCGGTTATGGGTTCGATTTTCACTCTAAGAAATGAGTTATTTTTATTTCCGTTGAATATCGCAACTAATAGGTAAAGATGGAGATAAACTCAATAGGCAATGTCTCCAAAAATGGGTGACTTTAAGGGAAAACTCAAAAAAATCTCCTTTTTTAAATTATATAAACTTACTTTCCCCTCTCAATGATCTCTCCGTCCTTGAGGACAAGAATTTCATCTGCATGTATTATTGTAGAGAGTCGATGCGCGATGATCAGCGTTGTTCTGTTTGCACATACACGTGATAACGCCGACTGAAATTATTAAAAGAAGACATAAACATATATTTTTTAAGCTGTATTTCACGCTTTAAAAAGAAAAACGGCTATAATGACTGGGCGTGAAAAGGTAGAAATTCTATATGCATTATGCATATACAATATTTTAAACATAATTAGTGTTAGGATTGATTATAGGATGAATCAATCAATACACGATTTGCCTGTCTTCACAAAATATATATTTTTAATAACTCTTACTAAAAAGTACTATAGGCTTAATAATAAATACATATTTTCTACATAGGTCCTAAATTTTAGGTACATAATCTTACTTGTATATTCCTCTCAGTGTTAGTATCTAATGCTGAAGTAGCTTCATCTAGTAGCACTATAGCGGGATCTTTGAGTAATGTCCTTGCTATTGCTATTCTTTGTTTTTCACCTCCACTCAAACGGAGACCCCTTTCACCAACCTGGCATTATAAAGTGAAATTGAAATTAAAATATGTATAATAATTAGTCTTAATTTCAAAAAATGTATTAAATAGTTACAAATATAGAAAATATTTTAGAAAATGTTTAAAAATTCAAATATAATAGAAACCACCTCTTCTGGAAACCGCACAAGCGCCAGGACCTTTAAACCGGACGTTCATAAAACAATGCATCTTTATGACCAAGATAAAAAGAACCTAGGAAATCACCTGTTCCACCATCAAATTAGTTTCCGTCTAGTAGTAGTCTCTATTATGTGGAAAATGTCGTAAAGTTGAAATAAATAACAATATATAATAATTGAATACCTGAGTATCATAAGCGTCGGGGAACGTGAGTATTCTGTCGTGTATATCCGCCATTTTGGCCGCTGAGATTACGTCCGCTGAGGTTGCTGTCAGTCTCCCATATTGTATGTTATACCTGTTAATAAATACAAATGTTACTTCATATATAAAGCTGCATTTGTCATTTTATATATAATATTTAGGAAAATAGTGAATATTTTACCTGGCAGTATTATTAAAGAGCACGGTGTCCTGCGGCACGACGCCGATGGCGGCGCGCAGCGAGGCTTGCGTGACGCTGCGCACGTCCTGGCCGTCCACCAGTACTGCGCCCTCGTTCACGTCGTAGAAGCGGAACAGCAGACGCATCACTGTGGACTTGCCCGCTCCGCTAGGCCCCACCTGAAACACATGTTATGTTGAATGTATTTTTTCCAAATTATGGCTAAGTGAATTCGTATAATTTAAAATATTAAAATGAAATATTTTTCGTTATCAATTTATTTAAATCCACGTGTGGCTAAGCAAACAAAGTACAACTATACGATTACCAGACGACTCTATTACTACAATACTTGTGTTACAGTAGGGGTCGACTATGAAGCTATGAAGCTAGATTTTCTGAACTTTGCCGGATTGTTCACTCGAGAAGAGAATAACCAAAAGTAAGAATAATCCTAAAATCAAATCTGCGCAGCCAATCTACAGCTAAACTCAGGATGGCTGTATCGTCGACCGTACTGTAATGTACTACACAATTACAACAGTAGTGTTTGTTGTTGTACAGTAGTGTCGTTTGTTGTATGCAGGATTGGTTAGTGTTATCTACAATATTAGTGGGTCAAGGTTCGTTCTCGATCCGATCTCAATGTGTTAAAATATTCTTATATGCTTTATTGAACCGAAACGACAATGTGAATGCACTTATTGTTTCCAATATAAGAATATTTTAAGACTGAGATCGGACCAAGAATGAACCAAGACCGGCACTGTAGTATAAATCAGGCTTTACTCTATAGCGTATGCAATACATACCAAAGCCACGGTAGATCCCGGCGTGACCTTAAAGCTGACGTTATTTAGGATTAAGCGTTCAGGACCGTAGCCGAAGGACACGTGTTTGAATTCGAGGCCACCGCGCCGCACCAAGAGGTCGGGGGCGCCGGGCGCGTCGTGCACGTCGGACTCGACGCGCATCAGATCGAACATGTTCTCCATATCGAGGAAGTTCTTTTGTATTGCCCTAGATTATTGAGATTTTTATATTTTAAGAATGTCATGTCAAGGATTGAAAATAAAAAACACATACGAAAAGGACAAAAACCATAACAATTTTGCTTCCAACTCGAACCCGCGCGACTTGGAAACAAAACGGTTAAATTTTTACATGTTTTCTACAAAAAGTATCTTATTTAGTTATTTATTGTACGATTTGTGACTTCACACTCAAAGTGTGATGTCCCGTTCTCAGTTCCGGATCCGTTCTTAGGTAATAAATCTTATATTTAGCATATTAAATATGTGTATTTTGGAACATTCGCTTTACAGCACTTATATAGAGCGAGAAAATTTTAGTATATTTAAAAGTAAACACTATTTAATTATTCAGTTAAAGAAACAGCTTCACTCTTTTTCGGGTATATCCGTATATCAGGATAGTCAAAACAAAGCTAGTATCAAGGCACTCTGTTTTTCATTAATCGCCCGATTTCTAGGCATTGATGTGTTGAATGGCGGAACTCAATACCTCGCTTTGTCTTGCCAAATCAGACAAATTTACCAAAGTAGGAATTGAACTCACAACCATAACATTTAAAATCATAAACTGTTTCCAAAGACTGACTGATGACATCTTATGTTTTACTTACCTATAATATGTACCGAACCAATTCAAAGGCACATAAAGCTGAACTATATAAGACGCAAACAAAGCATAGTCTCCTACAGTGAGTTCATACGTTCTAACCACCATTGAAATAGCCAAAAGTGAACCAGCAAGTAGACCTGCAAAAAAATGTTATTTATTTATGTATAATACATAAAATTCTTTTGTATGTATTTTTCACCCCACGCCTTTTAACCGGAGGGACCAATTTAGATAAAATTGTGTGCTTATAGATTAACCAGTTTCTACCGGCGGCTTCGTCGGCGTGGTTAAAAAGGATTAATTAACAATTGTGAGTGACACATGACACACTCTAAGACCCTGATATAATTATATGGATTATACAACACTAAAATGCAAATAAATGAGTTTTTTAATTTGAAACTATTAAGAAAAATGAGACACACCACAGAAAACTTTTACTATCTAGCCTCAGCTGTATCTCGCATGCAGCCACACAAAAAGTATAAAGTGGCAAAAGATGCACCTTATATTACCAGTGCAAGTAAATAAAAATTATTTATTTCTCCAAAAGGAATCGATAAGCATCGAACCCATAACCGTCGCTTTAATAATCAGACGTTGTCCTACCCCACAATAGCCTCAAACCTATTTTTCAACTTATAAATTGACATGTGCCCTTTTAAATCACACATATTACTGTAAACTACATATTTAAGATAAGCAATGACAAATTATTATTTATAATGTGTAACAATTAAACAATCAGCGCACGTTTATTAATTACAATGATTTATGACAAAATTACTCACCGGTACAAATGATAATGTTTTGCATAGTGTTCAGCATGTTTAAAGTTATTAACGATTTAAATTCTTCTTTCTGAAACAAGACCAAATCTAAAATGTAACATTTAACAAATTAGGAAAAAGGTTTTTTTCATTTCGCTTATAGTTGATAGGTACAGAGAATCTGGTGTTATGACACTTCGTTCTCCACTCTATGTCTAAATTCCAGACATTGCTTTGAGTATTTGAATAGTCTTTTTTTAGCTCATATATAATGCAAGATACGCAAAGGGAACTTAGTGTTCCTCACTCTCCGCATAAATCTCGAGGCATTGTGTCTTGAATGGCGTAACTCAAGTGCCTAGTTACCCCAATCAGAAAATGAAAATATTTAATATCTTATTCCCCCGAATGAGAATGGAAGCCATGGCGGCCTCATACTATAAAAGTAATTAGCTATTAACCTGAAACTTTGTAATAGCATCTCTATAAGAGACCACTTCGTAGGACTCCGCACCGTAATATTTAACTGTTTCATAATTGAGCAGAGAGTCCACGGAACGCGCTTTCTGATCGTTGTCCGCCAAATTCATTCTACGTTGGAACTTTGTCCGCCATTCCGTTACTGCTATTGTTGCAACTGAAAATTATATATAATATTTTAATATTGAGTGTCATTAGTATAAAATTATTGGAGAAATAAAAAATATTGGAACATATAAAATATTTCATGATATTTCATTAAAAAGTAGATAGTTGTTAAAAGTGACACATGACTTATAAAACATGTGGTATTAATGATAATTATTTCATTATAAGTAACATGTCCATGTATACAGCAACAATGTACAAAAATGTTGCTAAAGGACCATGACTCATCTAAATCTACTACAATAGAGATGAGATGTAATGTAAATATAAACAATCAGCACTCCCTCTCGTCTGATATTCAATTATTTATACCCTATTGACGAAGGTCTGACATAAAAGGTAAACATTGATGGAGTTTACTATAGAATTTTACCTATAGGTATATACCATCGTATTTACAGTCAGATGTTTGTACGACTGCATGTAACTGTAACAAACCAATTTCTTTTTTTCATATAATTATCGAAATATAAACAACACACTCACTTATATAAAGCACCATTGTAGTAAAAACAATGACTCCAAACCACACATTGAATGCAGTCACAAAGTAAGCTACCGCCACAATAATATCTACTATAGTCGGCGTTATTGAAAAAAGTATATATGATAGGAGATTGTCTATAGAATCCGTGCCTCTGTCCATAACTCGCAACACTTCCCCAGTCTTACGAGATAAATGCCATTTCAAAGGCAAATCATGCAAATGCCGAAACAGTTCTAGCTGAAACAACATTTATTGAGAATATTTTTAAATGTTTACATACAAGAGTGATTAAAATCAAATAAATACAAAAACGTTAAGATTCAGCATAATATTTTTTATAACTTAATAATTTTATCATTTACTGAAAAAGATTATAAAAACAACCAACATAGTGTTTTTATTCTCTTATTGAAATATCAAAAAAGAACTATAAAAAATTTGCATGCTATTAAAAATTAGCATATTATAACAATTATTAAGTTTGAAACCAAAAAATAATACAGAAAAATAAACAAATTATTATTTTAAAAAACTAGTTTCTTTCTAAAATCGCTAATTTATTCACATCATTTCTAGACAAAGGTTGTCGGTACAATTATTTATTGACAGTTGCATATAAACGCCAAGGTGAACCGCAAATATAAAATACTAAGTGTTCGTCTTGCATTCATTAAGCTTCAAGTATAAATAATTTAATTAAGTTTAAGAAACATCTGCGTGCAAGTAACTTTATTATAACATGTTTAAACTGTCATAATGTGCTTTCATTTTAATTCTTACTATCGTGAACGATACCACCAAAGACCTTGCTTTTATTATTACGAAATTATGATTGTTATTATTTATTTTTATTAACCCACTGACGCTGTAGGCAGCTTTATATATCTTATAAAGGCTTAAAAATATAAGTAAAATTATTAATCAATTTACTTGCAGCTCTCTAGTTGTATACTGTTGTACTCTGATCCACAAAAAGGAGCGCATGTTGTTCAAGAGGCCCATACCGCCCGTACCACCGCCTTGTAAGAACTTGAAGACCACGTACGTCACCACGAGATCCCAACGGAAGTATAGCGGCGGTATTGATAAACTGTTTACTAGAAAAGGAATCAAAGTTAATAATTTTTGGTTTAAAGACATTATAAAATATTAATGTTGAAAATTTTCTATTCCTGTAGACCTAACAAGGATAACATGCTTTAAAAATATTGTATCTAATTAGATATATATAAATTTACATGCCATTAAAATAAGTCTAAGAAAACAATTTATTGAGAGATATGAATTATAACTATGTTCTTTATAGTTGTAAATTTTATTTATCCCATTGTGAGACCGTGAACAATGCGCAAAAGTTTATAAAGCTTAACTTTTAAGCGGCCAAAACCCGTCAACCGTACTATACTAAATTCATTAATCTCTTATTCGTTTCAGAAAACAGTCAACACGTTAGCGAAGCTACAAAAAACGTAACCGACTAAAACAAAGTCGAGCGTGAAAAATAGAAAGCTACGATGGAGAAATCATAATAATTTAACTTAAAATTTTACAACTTCTGAACTCACCCACTCGTATGCATATAAGCTTTAAAGATATATTTATTTATATATAGATATGAGGTAATAATTGCTAACCAAATAGTGAATTACTTTGATAAAAAGTAAATATTGCAGATAAATATGATAACATCTGACACTGATCGTTATGTAGCCAATTCATTGGAATATACGCCTGATTGTAACTTAATACGTTGTAAAAGTATATATAATACATTTTTGGGATTCTATAAACAGAGAGGAAGTTTAAGGAACCCCATTTAAAATAGTAAGTTAATATAATTTTCAACGAAGAAATATGAGTTAAAACGTAAAGAGATATGACAGATGTACACACACACAAATAGTAATACAATCATTGAATAAAATTTCTTGGGGATTATAATTACAATATATTTTTAGGAAAAGAACTTAGTTTCAAGACTCTTCGCTCCCCGTTTTAACCTTATTTTCTAGCGTCATTGCGTATTAAGTGGCGAATCTACCACCGCACTATGCCTTGTGCTCGAAGTTCGAAGAAATTTATTTCTAAAATTAAAATAACATTCTCCGAAGGCAGAGGGAATCGAATCCACTACCGTCGCATTTTCAATTTAGACGCTGAGCCGCTGAGGCACGTCGCCTAAATTGTGGAATTGCTTTTGTGTAAAATTATGAAAAATATTTCTTCTTTTATCTCTAGTTAACGATGGAAAAAGCACACGACTCTTCCGTGACTCATAACTGATTTATACTGGCCAATATAAACGAATTCTTTACTCGTACCGATATCTAATACAAACGATATATATTTAAGATATGATCCCTACCTAATCAAAATCAATAAAGATAAAATGGAGATGTTGCCGCATATTCCTGCCCTGCCATAGGTGATTTATGCAGAACTCAGAAGCAAATGGTCTTTTCGACGTAAGCTCGACTAAACCAAGTAATACGCCAAATTTATTTTATGTAATAAGAAAAAAAATAGGGCGCATTAACACTCGATTTTCCACAATTATTAGTTTATCTTTTAGCATAACATGAACTCCACATTGATGGAAGTAGGTACGCTGTTAAAACTAAAAAAATACAGTAGGTATCTGTTTTAACTTACACAGGATAATATAAGCATAGTAACATCAATGTTCACAAGAAATAGAATTCTAAGAAATATTAACTATAATTATCTAAGTACGAAATAAAGAAGCTTTTGTTGCGATATAAAGATATTTGCATAACTTGAATACTTACTTATCTCTCTATTATAAATAGGCACGTATAAATTGATCACTCGTCCAGCGAGCAAGGCAAGTATACATATAAGTACGTAGATCTGTAGACACAAGCTCTTCCTCGGCCAAAGAAACGGTAGAAGAGTTCTAAGTTTGCTGAATACATTGCGGAAAGTCGATCTGTTGTCGTCCTACAAAATGAAAAATGTTTAAGCTAAATGTGTAGATGTCACATTATAAGTGCCTGAGACTAAACTGACTAACTCTACCGCAATAATACTGGGTAGTAACTCTGAGCGCAGGAAGAGTCCCCTCTCTCTTCCTGCGAAACGACTAACGAGACCCAATGCCATTACAACCAAATTTATAATATTAGTATAGGTTAGTTTAAACAAATCAGCTTTACGTTATTCCGCACACAGCAGAGTAGACAGACAGAGGGAACTAAAGGTTAAGACACTGCGTCCACCATTTTCCGCCGAGTTCTGGAGGCGTTGCTTATGGAGTGGCGGAATTCAACGCCGCACTTTGCCTCGACACCATAGCGAGGCAATAAAAATATAGATTAGTTTAGATTACCTAGATTAGTTTAAATAGTATAAATTACATTAACAGGATTAGAATACATTTTTCAATGGATCCAAGGGTATTATTACCACAAATTAAGATAAAAAATTCAAACAAATGATGATGCGAAAATGGGTCATTTGCCTGAATCGAGTCAGAAATCAATGTTTCCTAACTCGCCTAGTAAAAAAAAACCCAAGTTGTTGGAAAAACTGGAGGTCTGGTAAGTGAACGATCACTTATCAGACAGTGTTACGAATCACTGTTATCTGTCAATATTGATCGATCGACAATCTTTATTAAGTAATTTTTTTATCGACAAACATCATTCTTGACATACCCATATATTATATAGTTTGTCAATAATATTGTATATGTGCTAGTATAATTAACATGTATATAGGGACGTGTGCATGTCCTTGTAATCTCATCTAAGTAAAAGTACATACTTAATATTTTTTTATATCTTCCAAGAGGTAGGTAGAGAAAGAGGAATGATTTATCCCAATTGACGTTCCCCGTATTTTATTCTTTCGTAGGTAAAACCTAGTATTAAGAATTTAAAATACTCGAGTTCCAAATTTACCACCTTCTAACCAAAGCAAGAAAATGAAAATATTAACGTTTGAACCACTTCGCGACAACGGTCTCAAATCTTTTAAAATTTTAAATATTCTTAGAGTCCATCCTACAATATTACCATCTGAGATATTATGCATTTAATATTTAACAATTTTATACTTAATATCAAAAGCCCTTCTTATTACTCTACATTATTTTGTTTATACAAATATTGATATTAATATGATTTAAATATCAATACAACATATGCTTATTTGTGACAAAAAACAACATTTAAACTAAATAAATAACGCGACTGTATTGAATATTGTAGCGTGTAGATATTATTATTAAATAAGTCAATTAAAAAAAACTTAAATAAAAAAAGAAATTACATTGCTTCCATAATAACCCCATGAGTACATATTGATAAAATTAATAATTTACTGTGAATTATTATGTTATATAGATAAAATGCATTTCAAGGCTACATGTAGAATGCAGTAATACCTGTTGTTTAACTTTTTTTTCGTCTGATAATACAATTAAATGATTTTGATATGGACATGACATCTTAACCTATAAACTTAAGTAATAAATATGTGTACAAAATGTGCAAATTATATAAGACACATGTCAGTAATTTATTTTTAATTCAGGAAAAGAATGTAAATTTGTCAATGACCAACAAGAACGTTTTACATTTATATTAGGTATATACTAGCGATCCCGGCGCAGCTTTACCCGCTTTAATTATACGAATATTTATTAATATGTATTTAGAAAAAAATAGTATAGTTATGTATCTTGTTATGCATAAAATACATAGCAGTTAAGTCTTTTGGAAATTTATATGATTTTCCTCGCAAAAATTTTCATATTCAATAGAAAAATGTTTAGTTATATCACATCTATCTTGGTAGACGGTAAGTAATTTTTCCCGCGTAAAATCCGATTTCGAAAAATAGCTGATATCTTTCAGTGTTAGTCCCATAATAATTAGTTTAGCTGATCCGGAGATTAGTGCAGACAAATAGACAGACGGACTAAAACTGTGTGTAAAACTAAAAAAATATTTACACAAATATTTGGAAATTAGTATTAAAAATTTTACTGAAAAATTTAATAAATTATTTGAGGCAGTCTCGGCGTAAGGGCACACGTGTCTGACTGTAACATTATGATTGTTGCTTCGATCCTCAATCTCTCTATATCTTCGCTCAGGCACAAAGGCAAAAGCCCAGCGATAAGTTCTGCCATCACAAAATGCCTTGAAAAAATCGGCAGACACTGGGGATTGGAGTGCCTTAACACTAGATTCCCTCTGACTACCCTGCTATGTGCAGACTACAGCAAAAAACATTTACTAATATAGAATGCACATTTATTGTGCAATGGTCAAGCATTTAACTGTAAATGTGGCTGTCGTGTGTACAATTCTCACATGAGGAAATTAACCTTTGAGAAAAAAGTCATAGCATGTATGAATTTAATAATTAAATTATTTTTTTTGTATGTAAGAAAGATTTTTTCAATATAACACTCTGGCAATTCCTTAACATTTTTAGAGTTTGAAAAAGAATATTTACTTGTTATTGAAAAAAAACATACTAACTCTTGGGGGTATATTCCTGCGATTTCCATCATCATTGTCAAGGTATTCAAATTGGTGCATTATTCCTGGAGCTTTCATACCAAGTATAAACATTATCATACAAGAAACATATCGGCCCACAAAGAGAGACATTTCTAAACGATCTTGTAAGCTGAAAAATAATAAGACATATAAAACAAATAAATGTCATTTTTAATACAATTATAAATCATGTTATTGATAATATTATTATTAATTCTAAAGTCTTTCTAAATTACTTACTCTTTTAGATGCCACCACCATCCTTCTTTGTTGATGTTCAAGAACGATAGATTTTCTGATACAAATATCATGGCCCAAAAAACAAGTAATACAAATCCATGGCCTCTCGGTGGTACAGAAGGCAACAGAAACCTCCTTTCAATAGTAGCCAAATATGCAGATAATGGGAAAACAACTAAGTTTACTACAAGAGCTAATACCTAAAAAAAAAAATTATTTGTTGTTTCAATTTAAAGCAGAATATATTTTAACAATTGTATATGTAATATGTATCTCCAATAACTCACCATATATCCATAAATATGTCCTCCTTTGAATATAAAGGCCTGTAAAAGGAACCTCACAACAGCTAATACAGGTACAAATAATGTAAAAAATAATTGCACTATAAATAATTTTGATGATCTTACATCTACCACTTCGGTAGCATATCTGCAAAAAATATATATAATTTAATAGCTTTGTTTTTAATTTTGATCTTTAAGTAACATATTTTTTTAATAACTTATTTCATTTAGTTACCTATCTAAGATTAAGTTAAAAAAAACATTTACATTTTACTTAAAACCATAGAATAATGATGTTTACCTTTTATACATAACAATCTGTATTATTCCAAATACAAGGAGAAAACCACCGACGAACGCGGCGGAAACAGTTTCCATAAAACATTGCGAAATTCCGTGATCTATCCATATTTCTCCTAAAGATACATTTGGTGGACAATACTCCATTTGGACCCTAAAATTAATATTTTCTTTCAATTTTTTTTAAGACCTGAGTAACTATTGATCAGTTGTATTTAGGAAAAAGATGATTGGTACTTTAAATCAAAAGCCGGGTAATACAAGAAAACTAAAATAATATATTAAAATATTCGCTTTATATAAAATCATTATTTTTTATATTTATTACTAACGTTGCACGTTGCCAAAAAGGAAATCGCAATTTAATATAAAAAATAATTATTTTTGAAATATACTGATACTTCTATTACGGGAATAACAATTCACTAAGCACGAACATTTCAACTGTATATATTTTAATGGGTTTTTAATCTAATTATAAATAGTAAATTGATATTACACTTCAATTCCTTAAGATAATATTTGATATTTTCTTATGATTTTAAGTCTGTACTCTGTAACTATGACTAGACATTACATTTAATGACAATAGTGCCTCCGGCCTTGAGAAAAGTGTCAAATGACATACGACAGTTGACAAATGAGGAATGGTATTATTACCCGTGTACAAAAATAATACATTAATAAAGATTCTATACAATTAGCAACCGTCAGTTTTCTAAATTCAATAGTTTAAAAATATTTTGTCCTAGTTTCCTCACAACTTGCGGCAATAAAATTTTAAGCATGGCGGAAATGATTCCGTGCTTTTTTAAAGAACAAAACAAAAACAACAGAATGAGGAACTGAAAATAATTCTTTCTCTCGAATCAAAATGGAATCTTCAACAGATTGTCTCATTAACAATCAGACTCTATGCCGCTGTATCACGATTCTCTCAATAAGGATGATAATGATGTAAAAATAAAGTAGTTTACTTTACTTTTACATATATAGCAAATATAAATAATTGCGGGAAAGTTGAAATAGCTTTACTATTTTTTCTTTTTTTTAACTTCACGCTATATTCTGCATGCAGCAAAGTAAGCAGAGAGAGCCTAGGCTTATGACACTTCGCTCCATACTTTCCGCCGATTCCTGGAGGCATTGAGTGTTGAATGGTGAAACTCAAGGCCACGCTTTCTTGGTGCATACCAGAGCCTAGAAAATATTAGATATAAAATACAGTTATGGCTACCGGTACCCAACAAGCACCTAAATATTGATAATTTTATTTAATTAAAAAAATATCATATAAACATAAAACTTAAATAGTCAAAATTGCACTTCATGCTGTACTTATTCAGCAAAGCAAGCGGAGCGCTTTACTGGAGACTTTTTACACTCTTAGTCACCAATAGGCTCCCAAGCGGTTTGACTGATTGAGATAAAAATTTGCAAACATATAGATATGTCCACGTAGATAGATGGTTTTAGGCGAATAAAAATTATAAAAATTCAAAAATTAATTTCTCGCTTTGCTCAACATGTGAACACTACCGAGAATTGGGCCCGGTTCGCGCCCCTGGTATATATATTTATATACATATAAGTACCAAACTTTTTGCTTAAAGATGGTCATTCAAAAATTTGAAACGTTGGGATTGGAACAAAATTTGAAACAGGATGTTAGTGCTTTAATGAAACTATCTGCCTTTTAATTATTAAAAGGTTAAAGTTTCGAATTGTTGTTGTAATTGTGATTTTGTCGTAGCTTCAATAGCTATTTGTAAAATTTTTAATCTGTGTTACTACCGTCGACATTTTATATATATCTACATACCAATATATACATAAATGTATATTGCCATTGAAAGCAAATTGAAATGACGGATCGTAGACGAGTGATGGTGGATTTGGGTTATATGTTCAATGACTATTGTTTTATCTCAGAAGTTCGCGTTTATAAATAATTTAATCAATATAAACAAAATACTTATGCGTGCAAGAATTTATAGTTTACTAAAGGGCCCTTATGCACATCTTATATTATTATGGAAAAGGAAATGTGTCAATCTCAATCAACAAATGGAGTTTTAGATCAGTGAACAGAAGTCATGTGAAAAAGGTTATGACTGATAGTAGGGAGTCTAATTGGAAATTGGGTGTGAAGCATATGATTGTGTTGTGAGCAAGTGTTTAGTTTTTGTGGTGAAGGTGATTATTAAGTCTCAAAATGGCGGACCTCGAGGCTGTGCTGGCCGACGTCAGCTACTTGATGGCAATGGAGAAATCCAAATGCACTCCTGCAGCTCGAGCCAGTAAAAAGATCGTTCTACCTGATCCAAGGTAAATTTGCCTTATAATAAATGATACACGACCAATAAGACAGATACAGCTGCATAAAATGACTATTATACACCTTGTTTACAAAATATTTCATTGATTACTTATGTTCCCTTTCAAAAACAAGATAATCAAGATTTTTATTAATGAATGAAGGACGCGTAAAGGTTATTGACTTTCAATAATTGTAAGAGTAGACACCTGTTTCATTGTTATAAATAATGTGGCAAACATTTGAAATTATTTTCGAAAAATCATTGTGATCATTTTTTCACAAAGTATGTGAAAAAATCTTTGTAAATAAAAAGTATCTATATTTTTAGTGTACATTTTTATCCATTTCTTCAGCTTTATTTGTAGGTAGTGGATTTTAAGATAACTACAATTTTTTTTAGTAGTATATCTATACAATATTATTTTGCATAAGTAATGTTAAAAAAATGTATTTAACTGTAGTACAATAAAATTTAAATTATATTGAAAGTTAAATTGGATTATGAGAATACCTATTTTAATACTAATTTCACAAAATGCACTTTTTAGTGTATTTTTTATTTTATTTTAAACCTAATTATCTAAGTGGTGATCTTCTTATAAATATATCTAAGACAAAGTGGCCTCATTTATTATAACCATAATTTTTTTTAGCATATTCTATACATTTTATAAGATATTCTTGGCAGTTTAGATAATTTTGATAGATATAGTAATGCATTCCATATTTTATTCTATTAATATTATTGATTTGCCTAAACAAATATTGAGATACTGGTATTGCTATTTAAATAAATTTCTCTATTCACATTTCTTAAAAAAAGTACTGTTCTATTTAGTTAAAAAACATCATAATAAGTAATTGTTAAAATGGAAACAATATAAAGCTCCATTACAACTACCTAACATGGTGCTCCATTATCTCAACATACAGGAAGCTGATGCGGGATTGGGATTACCGAAAGGTATTGCAGAATTGAGAAACTGAGAACCAGGAATTGAGATTTCTCTCAATCCCTGATATTGGCCATTGTTCAGATTCCATTGTGTACATACAATTTTTTAGCTTTTATTTATGTAAATTATTATTTACCTAATCAGTACAATATTATAATTACGTATAAAACAACATTTAATTCGAAGTTCGGTTCAAGGAATTTTTAATTTTTTTTTTAATTAAATTTTGTAAGTTTTTTTTTATGATAATGAGTAAATTAAATTACAGGCTAGTCTGAGTCAGGTAGTACCTAGTTAGTGAAATATTTATTTACGTTTATATTTCAATTTCTTCGAGTTTTTCTATTTTCTGGTGTCGAGGCAAAGCGCAGTGTTGAGTTCTGCCACTCAACACGCAATGCCTCCAGAATTCGGCAGAAAGTGGGGAACGGAATGTCTTAACACTAGGTTTCCTCTGTCTACCCTGCTGTGTGCGGGATACAGCATGAAGCTATTTTTTTTAGTCTTAGTCACTCATCAGTATTTAAAATTATTTGTGGACTTAAATTACGTTGTCCAAGGGGGCGCGCATATCGTAAGACGGCGCAAGTGTATTTGTTTCTCTATTCAAAAGTTTTATTAGTAGTTTTTAAGTCAAGAAAAGTGTTCTACCATTTACTATTTTTACCATTACAATAAGAAATTTGTAGGCCATAACTATTTTAAGGATATGAGAAGAGTCACTTATTAAACTATTAAAATAGTTAAACATACGGGAATATAAGATGTAACTCTATTACGTGTGTTGACACAATTGTCTTCTTATAAGAAATATACATTAATAGTCAACAAATAAAGAAAGTAGTACTTCATTCCCCCGAGTGGGAATCGAACCCACGACCTCCGCGTTACAGTCACACGCTTGCGCCCCTCCGCCACGACGGCGTCACAGCAATATATTTTTACTTTAATATGAATAGTAGGTGAGAAACATATGCCGAAACTTATAGCATGTATTTAGTACGGTCCTATTACGTACTCCGATGTAGCAGTCTTGGATTTTATAAATAGAAAAGATGAAAATTAAATCATTTGTTATGATATAGCGCACGTTGTGTTGTTAACCTATCGTTTTAAAAATATTTTAATTACCTATAACTTCTGTTATCTGTTGCATATGATTCAATTATTTTTTGTTTTTTTTTAATGTAAGAAATTGTGTTGTTTAATTTTATAAGGTTATATAATATTAATATATGTATGTATGTAGATAGTGTGATACGAACCATTAGGTCGTTTAAAATTGAAAAACTAGAATCGTTTGTGCAATTATAATATTTAAATCTGATTTTATTTATGACTTTAAAATTGTAGAAATATTGTGCCTTTAAATTTTTTAAAGTAGCAGACAATATAATAAATCCAAAAGTAACTGTGTTACGCCTTAACCATGAACCAATATTAAAGAACTTTAATACAGAGATTACCTTTTACTGTGATGAAAGAAATTGAAAGTTAAAATAGAGTATAACAGTTTGTATGGAATTCGATATACGCGTACGCCTTATAAGTTACGAGATATACTAAAATAATGTACTACGGAATTGTACATTTCAAAATATTATACAAAAATTGCATGTCATTTTTGACTTTTACAAGTTACAAAAAATGAGAACAGAACTACGAAACTATTTCAGAAACATTTTATTCCTTATCCAATCAAATATATTGGATACGTTGTGTATTTTCTGCAGATTATAATTCCCTTCTATAGCATTTGTTTGAAATTTTAAATGTTTACATTATTATTTTATTTGTGTTTTCTTTTTATCAACTACTAACGACTGCTTTGCAAGGGTGCAATGTAAATACTAACGGTGTTAGTCCTTGTCTTCGCTCTGAGTAACGAGAGGTAAATAATAAAGGAAGAGACGAGGTATTTGTCTTTTTTTTTGTAATTGAGAAACTCTAGGAGTAGTTAACTGACTATGAAACTGTACTGATACTTAGTCCTTTATAAAGTTACATAAAAGAGGAACAACATGGGCCACCTTCTATTTAGAGAAATTATTTTTTTAACCTTAAAAATATTTAACATAAGTCATATTATTTATTTCTAAAAGAATCAAAAATTCTTTTTTTAAACTAACCCAAGGCATTAAAAAGAATTACATTAGAAATCACTATAAGTGATGCACGCTGTTTGTAAGTTCATATACATATATATTGGAATACTAAAGCGATACAGATTAGTAAATAAATAATTGTGTAGTTTAAGCGGGCGTAGCCGTGGGTTGTTCTGATCTGATGAAAAGATTGTAATTGTTAGTATTTATTTCCATTGTAATGTTACATGGAGAAATCGTTCAAATGGAATATCTCGAACAAACAAGGTCCTTACTTTTATGTCGTAAAAGTTCTGAGAATGTGACACATAAAAAAATTCTTCATAGTTGTCACATAGTAAACAAAACCATAAAACACTTTTGTAATTTTATTTATTTACCATTTGGCTTTTCTTACGACAGCCTTTATCTATACATTAGTTGGAATTATTTCTTATTTCAAATGTCTTATTTTGTTACAGTGTTCGTAGTGTGATGCACAAGTATATGGAAAAGAAAAATGAAGTGAATTTCGATAAAATATTTAATCAAGTATTAGGTAAGTTATATATTATTTTATTTCAGAATAACATTAATAGGCAAATATTGAAATTAGGTGACCTTACTGGAGAATGATAATGTAAAATAATCTGGAAAATGGTAATATTTCACCATTTGTTTAGGTCACAAAAAGTGCAGAGAGAGCTTAGTGTTAAGATACTACGCTGCCCACTGTCTGTCGAATTGTGGAGGCATTGCGTGTTGAGTAACGGAACCCAACTCCGCTTTGTCTCGACACCAGAGCGAATAATATTAAATATATAATTCTCTCGAATGGGAATCGAATCCACGACCTGTCACATTTACTTCAACGCTGTTAAGTAATAACGCTGCAGTAACATAAAGAAACTGGTATTGTAAATAAATTTCCACGATTCTTATTCGTTGAGCACGTTAGATGATATTACTACAAAGACCTGCGTCGTGTCTTTCACCTTTAATGTGAAATATAATTTTCCTTATTTACTTAAGTAAACTTTGTCTAAGGCTTGCAAAGGTTCAATTGAATGGAAAACAAGGGCATGCTAAAGACAAATAATTAAATAATAAGTGTGATTTTTAGCAATTTATATCGATGAATATGTGTCTTATTAAACGTCAGTTTACATAAGTTTATTGACGATGTAATTTAATAAAAGCGATGGTTTTCCATTTCAACTAAAAATTTGATGTACGTAACATACTACTTGTCTATCTTGTGGTTATCGTTTATCACTTGCCTAGTTGTTTTTTTTTAAATAGAAAATTATATGTATCGAAACTATGAACTCGTGAACTATGTCCTGAATTTTCGAAATCATGTATATGAAATAAAGAAAATGTATACCAATATGGGTAGGGCCAGTTGTGGCGAAGTTGCACAAGGGTAAGGGTGACTTTTTAACAATCGCAACCGACTTCTTCAATTTCAACCTGATCCCATAATCAGAACCTAACCGAATAAACCCAAAACCCAATAAAAAAAGAAAAAAGAATTTCAATAAAAAAATAATCATCGAAATTTGTCGCGCATATACTTAATTTAAGACTTATGTGATTTTCATTGTCAGAAATGGACTAAATAAAAACATGGGAAGCACTAACTTTCAAATAAAAATAGAATCATCAAAATCGGTTCACCCAGTCAAAAGTTCTGAAGTAACAAACAGAAAACATAAGTCGGTTAAAAACAAGAAGCATTCCGAAAAGTTCATTGTCCCTTAGAGTCTACATTATTATAATGGACGATATTTTCAATAAAAAATTTAAAAAACGTATTTAGAAAAAGTATATTATAAAATGATATTATATTGACCTCTTATACAACAATATTAATCACTACAAGGATGTTACACTATGTTTTCCGCTTTGCGTATTCACCTTTTTTTTCTACTCTAGGTCAAACGATGACGAATGATTTTACAAGTAGGTATGACAAACACTTGACTAACACTTATCAGAAAGAAACTTTCGCTGAATAAAAATATGACGTACCTACTCGTATACAGAAGCTGTCTTATGGTTATTTGAAAAAAATATTAATTTCATAGTTTATCAAATATCTTATATGTACATTACATAAGCCTATTAATAAAAAAAATATACAAGTAAGAAAAATATTGAATTTTTCTTAATTAAAATCGTTTTTTATTTTATGTTTATACAAACAGTTTATTGTTAGATTTATTTATTTTATGTATTTATTGTAGGGAAATAATAATATATTAATTTGTATAACAAACGATAAAGTATTTATATTTTCTTTGATAACACATGTTTACATAACTATAGTATCATTTATAATTAATTACGCATTAGATTTTACGTCAGAAAATACGGAATGCGTAAATATTGTTAACTCATTTCTATTGAAGTAGTTGAAAAGCCAAAAATATAAATAAAGGTTCTAAAACTAAATGAACAAATTGAAAGATGAACAATTAAAAAAAATATTTTGTTTCAGGTTATTTATTATTTAAAGAATTCTGCGAGCAAACGTCAGAAGAACCAGTGCCACAGTTAAAATTTTATGAAGAAGTAAGTGGTGTTACATCATATTACAAATTATCTCATAATATATTGATAATTATATTAATACTTTTTTTCTATTATATTAGATAAAATTATTCGAAAAGCAAGAGTGTGTAGAAGAAAGGCGAAGAATAGCGAGAGATATATATGACAATTTTATAATGAAAGAACTTCTAGCACATTCACATGTAAGTTATTACATATTTCTTTAGACAAAACATAAGTGTTTTGTTGTCATCATCATGGGAAAAAAATATTTGATATCAAAAGTTTTAATTAAAATGTTAATAAAATATTTGATATCAAAAGTGTAAACGTGATTTTATTATTTAAAAATGTATGCCACACTAATGGTAGCAAAGCTTATTAAAAGGTAATAATTGCTTTTTAAGTGGATAAATAGGATATATCAGATACGAAGCGAATTTTTCAATCGAATCGAAATTGTTTCTTTTTTCTCAACGCTCATCGTCTTATCTATCCTGACCTGACAGTGACGTTCTCAGGGGAGGGAAACGGTATAAAATATTGACGTCACTTCGTAATTAAACTTTTTATTGATTTCACTTTATTGCATCATTGCATGAAGAAACTGACATCTTTGCTTTTGATAGCTAGATTTTAATCGAAAAGTTTTATATATTAGGGTAAATTATTTTATCGTATATAAGGTCTATATAATGGTGTCAAATTTTTATAATAAGGTTATTTGATTTTAGGATTATTCTAAAGAATGTGTGGCACATGTACAAAAATATTTAATGAAACACGAAGTACCACCGAATCTATTTGAGGTAAAAGTGTCTTGTTATATTTGTATACTTTTAAAACTTATTTATGCGAATTATTTATGTTCTTTTACTTTCTTTTTTTTTTCATATAATTGTAATCAATATTTTTGTTCCTAATAAGATAACGCATAGGTAATATTTTTACATTTATATTTCAGCCATATATTGAAGAAATATTTCAACATTTAAGAGGGGAGCCGTTTAAAATATTTTTAGAAAGGTAACTGAAGAATTAATTTAAAGAAAACAATATTTCAAAATCCCTTTTTAATTATAATTTTAAATTCCTCTTACAGTGATAAATACACGAGATTCTGTCAATGGAAGAACTTAGAGCTTAACATTCAGCTGACAATGAACGATTTTAGCGTACATCGCATTATTGGTCGAGGCGGTTTTGGTGAAGTGAGTTCGTTAACTTTTGCTTATTTGTAATAAATTGAATTTATTCACTGTCGTTATAAAATCTACTTCTTACAAATGACATTGACGCACACAGCAGGGTAGGTAGAGGAAAACTAGTGTTAATACACTCCGTTCCTCATTTCCCGCTGAATTCTGGAGGCATTGTGTGTTGAGTGGCAGAACAGATAGAAATTTTAATATTATATATTCAATTTCCTGGAGTGGGAATCGAAGCCACAACCTGTCGCTTTTACTGGCCTGGCCTTTACAAAAGCCGTTATTTTGTTAATACGAATAGAGGATAAACAAATCGTAATCTCGTACAGATTTACATGTAGAGAATCCTCTTTGGTCTCCGAGAACAAACATCAACACGCTACTAAGCACTGTTTACAGTCGCTAGCGACTCCACTATTGTCTCGCTGCTGAGAGCATTGGATTTTATAGATAATTTACACTGCTATAAATAATGACACCGTTTTAAACACTTCGATACAGATAAAACGATGGATTGCTAATGTACCCATTAAATTGATGTAAACGTTTTAAGTAAGACACAGACGTCAAGATTATTTAATTTAATTTAAATAGGCAATTTCTAATATTATTAAAATTAATATTATAAATTGGATATTTAAATGGAATTAAATAAGATTTAAATTATATTCAAATAACAAATAATGTGGGTAATGTTTTTTTGTGGTCATATAACGTAGCGAGTATATCGAACCCCCACCTCTTTGGCTTTATAGTTTACGTTTCACTACGTAAATTTTTTTAATATGTTTTTCTAAATACAAAATATGCTATTTTGTTAGGTTTACGGATGTCGAAAGGCAGACACGGGCAAAATGTACGCGATGAAGTGCTTGGATAAGAAACGTATCAAGATGAAGCAGGGTGAGACGCTCGCGCTCAACGAGCGAATTATGCTCTCTCTAGTCAGTACCGGGGTAAGTTTGTTTACTGATTTAACATAGTATTATTTATTTTTAACATAATAAGTATACTAATATCCTATTTATATAGGAAATATCCTATAGGTTTTGATGACGCGACGAATAAAGTTGACAAACTTAAGTTTGCGGACGTATGTATGTACCCATTATGTATGAAATATACTACAAATATAAATTTAGTGTTATATTTTCCATGAAATACCTTTTTTCGGATATTTTCCTTTATTTACAAATAAAATTCTCACTCCGTGCCAAATTTTATAACTGTAGGTGCACGGGAAGTACGGGTTTTAATTATGCGGCGAATGTCGTACAAAATGCAAAAACAATGCATAAATGCTCGTATGTGCATCTATATTTTCAGTGCTTCTAGAGACCATAGTTCTGAATATTTGATATTAATTTTAGCTCAATGGCAATACTTCCACGCGATCTCGAAATAAATGATCGTTGTTGGGTTCCATATTTCCTTTTGAGATACGGAACGGCTTAAAAATATAAAAAATTGTTTAGTCGTTTTTCGTGGAAGGACAGACTTACAGAAAAAAACTACAAAAATCATATTTTACATAGCTTCACGCTGTATCCCTAGCGGGGTAGTCAATCAAGCACCACGATATTTTAGACTTTTGTTATTTTTATAAGGATCCCTAGAAGTTTTTTTTTTTTGTGTTTATATTCAATGTACAGAATTGACCCCGTTATCAGTTTTATTACATGTATTCATTATTATGCATATTACATGACGTAATTGGAAAGCGTCTGACGTAAATTATTTATTTCGCAATGTGATTTTTATTTCCATTTTTATTCGTATCCTTGCAAGTAAAAATGAGTTTAAATTTAAAATAAAAATTAGTATTCATATAAAATTATGTTTCTTATGTTATTTAATATGTACTTCGCGTGAGTGTATCGCGATAGGAATAGTTAATGTTTTTAAAAATTGTAAATACATTAATTTCCGTATTAGAAAAAAATAATTCTCAATATATAATCTAATTAATTTTATTTATATACTACTAAAAATTCTGTATATGTTTTTACCATTTATTTGATGATTTTATTATAATATGCTTTATATTAAGATGTAAAAAGAAGATTTTAATTTGAAGTAGAAAACGAGAGAATATTGTTTAATACTTGTAACCTACATTATATTTCTTTTAAATAAATCATCCTAAAAATGTGTATGTGTAAAGGAATCCAGAACACAACTTTATTCATAAAATTTCCTCAATGTTGTTTATAATTACGACAGTTGGAAATTAAAATCGTAATAACTACTGCGTCGTTTAAATTTAAAACTTGAAAATGCCTTTTCAATGCTGAGATGTTAATAGTTAAGACCGAAGTAGCGCAGTTAATACCACTAGTGACGCGGATTACGACGAAATCGCTATTATCTGGTATTTTAAGTACATTTCTCTTTATCTCGTGGCGAGTTCTGGCTTAATCAGCGAATTTTCAATTTGTCCTCTATATTGTATACCACGGTTTGTCACTATTTTTAACTTAGATGTTTATAAAGTTAATATTCTTAAATTATTGTTTTTTTTTAAATGATTATTTAATTAAGTTGATGATTTATATGAGGCCAGTTATAAAATTAATTATTTATTCCTATACAAGTGCAGTATACATTTATAATATTCGTACATAAGTGCGAACGGTGGAAGAGTCATTTTGGTCCACATTTTATTTTTAACTAGCGACCCCCTTGCGGCTTCGCCCGCTTTTACTACTGGATTATTCATGTAATGTATGTTTGCAAAGCACTTAAGATAATGTGAAAATTAATTAAACTCTAATGCAACCCGCATTTTCGTAGTTTCAATAAGTATTTTCCAATTGTTTTACTCGGCAAGGATTTTATAGTAGGTACCGTAATTTTAAATCTGTGCTACTAATCTTTTCAAGTACTTATTAAAATATATTTAAATGACTATTTTTAGATAGTTAAATGACTATTTTTAAACGGAAGAAATTATAAATAAAAGCCTACCTACTAATAACTACTACAAAAAATATGAAACCAAATATATCGCGCTGAAATAATACATTCAACTCCAATTATCCAATACGTGCAAACGCATCTAAATCTTCGTTGCAATGCCTCTATAGCGGGCGGATTTTTTTTTCGAGCTTGTGGTTAATGCTGAAGAGGATATTCTGTCCCTGATGAAAAGCAAGCACTACTTGGCTGCCTGTGAGGAAAATTAAATAGAATTCATTGGCCGGGAATCGAACCCGGGCCGCCCGCGTGGCAGGCGAGCATTTTACCACTGAACCACCGATGACTGCTCATGACGCGCTTGTATAAGCAAAACGACGCGGGGCGCGTTTCGCAGCAAGGATGTTTTGATATTGTAACAACTTCTAAAGTACTTATTAAAATGAAAAACAGTAAAAGACAGTTTTGATCAGCATTAAATGGCCAACGTAACTAATATACTTATTAATATGCTGAGAGTAAGTGATAAGTAAAACTTGAGTCGGCACAGCTGATGAGTCAACGGCGGGATATGTCAACAATTAAATGCGTTTTTCTCTAAAACTATTCGCAATTTCGAAATAATTTAAAAAGCAAATTTTATCTTCGTTTAACGTAGAAAATTAATAAAGTATTTTAAAGGATAAGGATTAATACCATTATGGAAAAATATCCCTCACAATAAAAAATATATTGAAATTACTATTTCTAGACAGAAATATAAACACTACACGTTATCCTTAAAAGATAAAAATATGCTCTCGCGGACTTTTTTGTGGATCTTATTAAGAGGAACAATACTCCAGTACATTATTTTCATGTAGTACTTACCATTAAAGCAGCGCATGCGCGAAAGTGTCTCAACGGGTAGGACTTTAGACACATTTATCGTATTTATGTTAATTTACATAAGAATGTACAAATAATAAACTATATATAAACCTTCCCTGAGAAATACTCGACCTAATGGTGAAAATCGCATAAAAATCCGTTGGGTGGTTTAGAAGAAGAAGAGTTAGAAAGTTCAGACAGACACGAAAAGCGACTTTGTTTTATAAGATATAGGATTATAAAAAGTAATTTTATTACATTCCTATTCAATATAAAAGAAAAAGAAGAAATAGAAAAAGGAAACTTATTTACAAGACTACATGTTATGTGTTCATGACGCGTATCTTTGTTGGCGGTAAGTCAACTGTGTGTTTTCCCTTGGCTATGGGGCTTTGGTTACGAGTTTCTGTGCTGTTACAATGGAGGAATTTGATCTGACGGATTTCCTCAAATACAAAAAATATTAGCGTTTTACCAGAAAAAAATATATTTTAGAAACTTAAATCTATAGAGATGTGGCTCTTTAATAGGTACTCGGCATAAATATACTGTGCAAGTGTCTTTTAGGAGTTAATTCTTTCATTTTACATCCTTTTTTTGAATAAGGCTTTGCTCTATATATTTTATTTAATAGATAAACGCATTACAACAGTAATTTATTGTATTAAGATTAACCAAGCACAATAACGTTCCGAAAAATACATTGACAAAGTTCCCATTAGGTTGGACATTAAGTCCAAAAAGAAAAAGTCAGTAACAAGTTGTTATCTTTCAGCGGTGATATGGATGTTTCATAAAAGTTTTACCGCCTCGACCATATATTTATATGCCATAATATGTTTATATGGCTCCCTTGACTCACCAGCTCTGATTGTTTATATATAAGGTGTTTTGATTAATTAAAGTAATTTCGAATACCTATAGTTGTACGATATGACATCTGGGACATAAACGATATCCAGTCAATTGGACCGAAACGAATTGGCTCGCCCTCAATTTGTCGTAGTTCAATCCGCTTCCATTGCACTTTGTTTTACAATTGAATTTTTCATTTTTAATGTAGCTAGGTATGCCGTAACCTAGTTTGTTGAATTTCAATCAGGGAACATGGACGCGTCTCTATTTGAGTAATTTCATGAAATTTACTATTTTGTGTGTTGAAATGCTTGGAATGGAAAGTACCTTATAAGTATTTTAGTCAACATTTAAATTATATTCCATGTATTATCTACATCCTATTATCTTGTTTAACGTACAGCGTAAGTCTTGTTAAAATAAAATTTTAAACATAAGAGAGACATCCACCGCTATACTAGATGTTTTAATTCTTTGTGACCTAAAAGCCTTCTTGTAGTTGTATAAAGCCGACGATATACAAAGTTTATAAAATCAGAACTGCCTCGACTTCTTAGACGTAACTTAATACATTTACATGTAGGCTTACGTTATAACGCGTATTTCTTTTGCTTTGACCCTATTTAGATGTCTGTGCTGTGTGATAATAGACTGTGTGTGATATACTGTTATTACGCAGAAAATATTACTTCCCCGAAATAATACTAATATTATCTATTGGAATGTTCGAAAATTAATACTTATATCTATCGGGATTTATGTATTTAGATGTAGTCATAGAAAAAATCATTTATTTTGACGATTTAAAGATAGTTTCGATAATAAATGAAACATTTATTCTTATCGACCTGCATTTATTTCTTCTTCGTCATGAAAACTCAGTTGGTATGATGTTGATCCGTTTGAAAAGTATAGCATCTAAAAATAAGTATTTTTCGTCCATAGTGACATATGCTTATCTTTTATGAGCGCTCGTCTGGTTCGAAGGCGCCTCCTCGTCTGTCGGTCTATCTCGTAGTATTCAGATCCCGGCTATGACAGCCTCAACTCGTTAAGAGAAAAGACTAGACTGATTGTGTTAGACTGTATTAAAACATCGATCACGAGACAATGCTGTGGCTTATTGTTATTTTATATCTTCTTTTCTTTCTTTCTTCTTTTTTATCTTTGTCTTTATTTTATATGTTCGAGGAACGTATTTGTCTGCAGGAGGTTTGCCAAAATTATTAAAAATATTCAAAAGAAATAGTGATATACTTTTTTATTATATTTATTTGAATGCATTTGTCGAATCTAATCGTTGTACTACTTCACAAATACAATAATCGCGTCACATCAATCAATGTAATCGCGGAACGCGGCGAAGATAATGTTCGAGTGGTCACAAAACTGTAAATCGATTACTATAAATTTATGAAGTGGACGAATTTGATTATTTTTTCACTTTTGCTTTGCTTGAAGATTGGCCAATCTTGGCGCAGACGCATTCAGAGAAATGAAATATTTAATACATGTTTTTATTTTTTCTCTCTCTGGTGTTGAGGCTTGAGTTGAGTTTCGCCATTCAACACCCAATGCTTTTAGAATTAAAGGCGTATAATATGAAACAGAGTTTCTGAACACCAGGTTCCTTGTGGCTCTTCTCTCTTTTCTAATTCTCTGCTATGTGCGAGATACAATGTGAAGCTGATTTATTTTTTGTTCGGACCTAGACTGCGTTAGTCACTCGACTGCGCCCGTCACGCGGCCCCCAGCATAAACAAAGGGAACGCATTCATCACAAATCACAATACTCCGGTTAATATTTCCGTTTGTCGTAATACATCATCATAACGCTCCAAAGGTTTATTGCTTCCATGCTATTTTGCCTTTCGCTCGGCCAATGCGTCAATTTATTTATACTTGTTGAAAATTTAAAGCTAAGGAACTGCTGAAATCTATACAATATTTGAACAATGTTATAATAACATATTTTAAATTAATATTCTGCCATTATTGTAATAGTCACACGTTTATGTTATTAATAAAAATGGTGATAACTTATATAACGTAATACATTTTACGTAATCGCAAAATATTAATAATACTAAAGTAGTTAGTTGCGAGTCATGGCGAAGAAAACGCGACAAGTTGAGGATTCGATGCCCACTCTAGGAAATAACATATTTAATATTTTCATTTCTTCGTTCTGGTGTCGAGGCAAAACGCGGCGTTGATTTCTGTCATCCAACACGCAATGCTCACAAAGTTTAGCTGAATGTAGTAACACTAGGCTCAATTTGCCTGCCTGAAGCTGAAAATATATAACAAATATATCGTGAAGAAATTTCATCGTGTCATAAAATGATTCACAATGAAAAACCTATGTAAAATATTATGCGTACGATTCTTTTGTTAATTCCATTTAACGATTGCGTATTGTTCCAGGTGGACTGTCCATTCATTGTATGCATGACGTACGCATTCCACACGCCGGACAAGCTTTGCTTCATACTGGACCTTATGAATGGCGGAGACTTACACTACCACCTCTCTCAGCACGGTGTCTTCAACGAGGCCGAGATGAAGTTTTATGCAGCGGAAGTTATATTAGGTATGATGTGTTATCTGTATATCTATAAAATGATAGTAGTTTTTTTAAACAAAATAATAAAATATGGTAGAGGAAGTGCAGGTTAAAGTAGTATATAAAAGTAAACAAAAATATAAATTCCTATACGAGTATGTATGAGTAAAATGTTTGTAATTTACGTTACAATGATATAATCAGTCTCACTATTAAGAAGTTTTTTCTACTGTTTAGTCCTTTTGGTAGGGCATCGACTTGACTCATAATATGAAAGAAATATCAATTTCAAATCATTATCACAAGCCAAGAAAATATCTGGATAATAAATACTAACTTGCCATATTGAAATACGTGGGGATTTCAACCCATATCATACATATTGAGTAATAATTAAATATTATGTAAAATGTTATCAAATTAGAATCGCCATAGCTTGCACTGCGTTTTTAAAAAAGCTATATGTTATGTTTTTTTAAATGCAATAGTTTCAGATCTTCCTAAATAACTGTTATCTATCTTTTTCCAGTTTTAAGCTTAAAAGTTTTAACTTTAATCTCACAATCTTCTTTAGTTTTAAAACTTAAATAAACGTCGAGTTTTCATCGTGTACACTTTAGTTCTTACTTCAACAGTTTGGAAATAGTTGTTCCTAGTAAGCTCTTACATCTATTTTAATTATAGAAGTGTTTATGTATGTCAAATGAGTTATAGTTAAGAATGTCATGAAATATATATACAAAAAATCAAAATCAAATCATATCAGCTTCTCGCAATATCCCGCACATACCAGGAGAGGGAGTTTAGTGTCAAGACACTCCGTTCCCATATACACAACGATAAACTTTAACAATATTGCCAGTGAGTGCAGTAAAGTAGGTACGAAATTGCAGTTAGGTCATAGCGAGGCCCCCAGCTAATCTAACTCCGCCGCATTTTTAATTGAAGTCAATGAAAAGGCATTTTGTACAGCACGCGTCCGTAAACTCTTTAATACGTCCGCATGGAGCAATGTAATCTAATACTGCAGCCAGTTCCATCGTACTTGACACAATTAATATTAATAATCTGTCCTTGCCCCCCACGTTACTAGTGACGATAATAATATTACATAGAATATAATTTTAATAATACAATTGTGTGGCTTATCCTTAAATTAATTTTAAATGATTCGTATTATGATTGATATGAACATGTCATTTCCGTCTTAGATAGTAATTAAATATATATTTTTTATACCATATTTCTATTGAGACGAATATTAGTACTGAAATCATTTGTTTATTGCAACATCCGCACAAAATGTAGGTAGGTAGGTACTATTTTAGTCTCTATTACATACACGGATAATATAGTTACTATTTATGCTTGTTCCATTGTTACGAGGTTGTTGATAGTTGGTATATAAATCTTATTTTATCACTCAACATATTTTATAAAGTTCTTAAAATTTATAATCTATATGTTAGAAAATAATTGTTTATATAGTATTATACAGGTTGTTTCGTTTTTTAAATATTTCATGAAAACCCCTACAAACAACTAAAAACTTCAATTGGTCATAAAAAATGACATAAAACGAAAATAATACCTCACATACGTTAGTTGTTGTATAAATTTATAACTTCATATTAATTTCAATGTTTATTGCAAAGAATTTCCGTGTATTTTAATAAAGAAATTTAATGTGTTCCATTTTAATATAATAACTAAATCATTAAGCTTGACATTTACACTAACACAGGAATTGGGTTACATATTTTAGAACCAATTAGAATGTAAAATTTAGGTTATTTTGAAACACTAAAAAACTTAACCATTATTTAGAAGAATGTTCATAAAAACAATATATTAGTAGGTACTAAATAAGTATAATGTAATGGCAAATAATGTTAAAACTGTTAAAACTAAATTTTTAAGGTTTTTAATATTTTTCTAGGACTGGAACATATGCATAAACGTCACATAGTGTATAGGGATTTGAAGCCAGCTAATATTCTATTAGACGAACACGGCCACGTACGAATATCGGACTTGGGGCTTGCCTGTGACTTCTCCAAGAAGAAACCTCATGCTAGTGTGTAAGTAATACTATATTTTATATGACTAGAAATGATTGCCTGTAACTTTGTCGGTGTCCTTGTATGAACCTTAGTCATAATATTTCCATATCTATCTTCCGAAATTTTCACTGGAAATGGAAAAGCCCGTTCACGTTCTGGTAGGAATTTAGAGACAGCCTCTAATGTAGGTTACTTATTAAATTTCAGTTATACATAGGAATTTCCCTACTGAAACACTTTTATTCTGAGCAACTATAATTTAATTATAATCTTTCCCTATGCTTATGTCATACAACACCGTCACAATAGTCTCAAAATACGTAACACAGCTAAATATTAAAATAGCTCATAATCTTAGTATTAAAAAACCTTCCGCTTAGATAAAATCTGTTTAATCTTTGGCAAATGTGTCATGCAATTTTATTTCTTATTTTGATTACTGGAGAGTGGAGACCCAGGCGCGGCTTCGTTCGCGTAAACTTATGGTTATTATAGCCAAGTTGTGCAAAATCTGTATGTTAATGTGTTATTTTCATGTTAAGTGAGTTTCATGTTTCCATCCATCCATTTGTTATCCATCTATCGTCACAAATTTTCACATTTATAGTATAAGTAGGATCTCATACTTTATACTGTTTTAGTGGTACCCATGGATATATGGCACCTGAGGTGCTGTCTAAAGGCACCGGATATGACTCCTCAGCCGACTGGTTTAGTTTTGGCTGTATGTTATACAAGTTACTTAAAGGACACTCGCCATTCCGTCAACATAAAACAAAGGATAAACATGAAATAGATCGGATGACTTTCACAATGGTAAGAAGAAAAGATAGCTGGATAAATGTGGAATAGCTAATAAGAGCTGAGAAAAATACTGCAAATATCTTAATATTTTTGTTCCAGAATGTAGAACTGCCTGAATCATTTAGTCCAAGTTTAAAAAGTCTACTGGAAGGTCTTCTACAAAGGGATATAAACAAACGTTTGGGGTGTAAGGGACGAGGGTAAGATGTTTTTTTTTGAGGATATCTAATTTAAGTATTGTACTAACTACTATGTTAAATACTTTTTAGAAAACATATTATAAAAATGTTTTTATATATTTTATTTTAAATATTTTTCTTTTATAAAAGTGGAATATCACTTAAAAAATATTATACTATGTTATTTCGTTTTGTCTACAAATACGCAGATGTATAATTGACTCGGTACATAATTTACAACAGGAAAATTGTAATATGTAATACCTTTGGAAACAAAACATGTGTGCTTTCAGCGGTTAAAGTATTTATAAATTTATTTCTAGCTTCATGATTTTTCCGCATTGCGATACTCTGCTCCTAACTTTCCTTAAAAAAATTTCAAAACATTGCGTGTAGAGTGAAAATAATTGAAAAATAATCATTCCCCCTAAGCGGGAATCAAATCCACAGCCGTCTCGTTTACAGCCATACACTGCCTCACTCTCTGGCAACGTGGCCTAATTTATAAATTATAAATCCTTAATCTAATATAGTATGTTGTCAACAGAGCCGATGAAGTAAAGGAGCACGTCTTCTTCGCGGGCATCGACTGGCAGCAAGTGTACCACCAGAAGTATACGCCGCCGCTCATACCGCCGCGCGGAGAGGTCAATGCGGCCGATGCCTTCGATATTGGTAGTTTTGATGAGGAAGATACTAAGGGTATTAAGGTTGGTCTTTTGTTTTTATACATGCAAAGAACATAAATAAAGACAGAGTGAAATCTTTGTCACTGAACGTGCAATATATCAAGAATGGTAGAAAAGGTAAGAACAAAATGTTTTAACTGCGTTTTCCCTGTCTATCTTACTATATGTGGGATGAAGATTGAAGATGAAAAAATTTACAAAATAACACAATGGGCTTGTACAAACTTTTTTAATATGTTATAAATTATTCTACATACGAAGCTGCCGCGTCAAGTTTATTAAAATTATATAAGGATTAAAAGCTATTGATAAGTATACTTTTAAATTATGTTAATCATTTATTATAAAAAAAAATTCATATATTTCACAGCTGACAGAAACAGATCAAGCGCAGTACAAAGATTTTCCACTCGTGATCTCTGAACGTTGGCAGTCTGAAGTGGCGGAAACAGTGTTTGAGACGATCAACCAAGAGGCTGACAAGATGGAGCTCAAGAAGAAAGCCAAGCAGAAACAAAAGTTTGATGCTGACGAAAAAGGTATTAATGCCAGTCGTGGCGCAGAGGCACAAGCGTGTGACTGTTAACGCGACAGGTTGCAGATTGGATTCCCATTCGGGGGAATTGAAATACTTTCATTTCTTCGTTCTGGTGTTGAGGCAAAAGTGCGGCATTGAGTTCTGCCACTTAACACACAATGCCTCTAGAATTCAGCGGAAAGTGGGGAGCAGAGTGCATTAATACTAAGCTCTCCCTGCCTTACCTACATGTGTGAAGAAGAAATAAAAACATACTATTTTCCTTTACAGAATCAGACTGCATACTGCATGGCTACATAAAGAAGCTCGGTGGGCCATTTGCCAGCGCTTGGCAAACACGTTACGCCAAGCTATATCCTAATCGTCTGGAACTGCACTTGGAGAACAGTGCCAAGCCTGAAATGATACTCTTAGACACAGTTGAGGAGGTGTCCTCTGATCTGGTGTCGGTGAAAGGCGAGCAGTGTATTGTGTTGCGGACCAGAAATGATACTAAGATTGTGCTTACTAATACCGTAAGTTAAATTGTTATTTGTTTTTTGGTTGTATAATGTTCTCATGTTCTAATGATAGATAGAAAAAAAGTTCATCACATTCTCCATTTTCCATTTTCTCCATTTCACTAAAACGAAACAGTGTATGTTAAGAAGTGCAATTTGACGGCGTAGTCTGTAAATGATAATACTTCAAATATAATATCCTCGAGTCAGAATTGAGCACAGAGCCATCGTGTTTATAGTCAAAAGCCGACTACGATACAATGACCTCAAGTTAGAAGAAAAAAGAAATAATAGTTTAATAAGTGGGTCAACCCAATGTCCGATTGTGTTTAATAATTTGGATTACGACTTCAGTTCTGATGATAATAAAATCAATATTGTTAATAATCCAAAATGGCAGATTTAACATTTTTGCACAAAACTCATCTAATATCAAATCGTATCAAATGAAACGACAAATAAAAGCAAAGAAAAAATTTCTTGCGCAATACAAGCTTTTGCAATTTCATAAAATTAATATTTTAATTTCAGTAGAATTTACCTTTTGAATAAAAACGATTTTAAAAAGGTTTTGAACACTATACATAATAAAAACCAATTCCCTTACAGGACGAAATCGGCCTCAAAGAATGGGCGCTCTCTCTCCGCTCCGCCCATAAATGCTCCCAAGAGCTACTAGCATCCATGGCCAAGAAGGCGGGCAAGATATACGGCACGGACGGCGCCAAGGAGTCGCTGGCGCTAGGCCGCCCGCCCCCCGCCGCCTCTCCGGCGCCGCGCGCGCCCAACGGCAACTAGCACGAGCTCGCGCCCCAAAAGGGCGCGAAGATGTTCCGCCGCTCCAAGAGCGCCGCGCAACTCATCAAGTAGACCTGTGGCCTGCGACCACCTCAGCTACGCACATATACTATACTATATATCTGTTATGTTATGTAGAAATAACATTTTAAGAAATGTATGAAAATTTGAATGTAGCGAGACTCGAAGTCGTTCAGCCTGATCGATATTGGCCAAGCGAAGAATGGTTGATTTGGATGGTTTCAACGACCATATTCGATTGTAACATTCTAATTTTTGTATGTTTCCTTAAAATCTTATTCTATACACTACCTATATTATGACAGACATATTGTGACAACAATCGATTTTATAATCGATAGAAATTGTTGTGTGCATTCTATGTAAATTTTAAAATGCCTCATATAAGAAGTCAGATGTATGTGTAGTTATATGTGTGTAGCAGACCCCGGAGCCAATGTGTGTCGAGATGCGCTCGGAACGCAACTTTAGTGCACGTGCAGTGTTCGATGTTCGGTGGTGTGTCAAGTGGTGTGCCCGTTAGAGTAGTAGATCATCCTCAGTGGATTCACCTTTCGGCATTCTGATTGGATAGATTTATGCTAGTAGGAACGAGCGTGGCGCCGGCGCTCGCGCTCCATAGTAAAAACTATAGCGACTATTAGGACTGCCAATTATTACTAAATAAATGCTGTTCGCATTTTTTTATTGTTGTACGTATTACTGACATGGGAGCGATCGATGTAAAAAAAATTCCCACTACAGAGGACTTTGATGTGAACTTTTGTAATTGTTTGCACGGATTAAATTTTGTAATTATTAATGTAACATTCTGAATGTCGTATTTATTAACTATATAATGTAAAAATAATGAGTAACATAAAAATCTAGTAGTATAGAGATTGTCTATATGTCTGTGTTTGTGCAATAGATAAAAAAAAATACTAAAATGCAAATTGACTAATGTCATTGGTTAATAATAAAAAATTAGTGTCTCAATATTTCTATTCGGAAATGTATGATTATAGATGCTTGAAATTAATCAACTTATATTGTAATTAGAGAATCTAGCACTTCAGTTACATCTGTCTATTGCACAATATATATTGTAATATAATGTTTATTTGTATTGGATGCTCTCTCGCTCGATTTCTTTTGGGAATTTTCTGTAGATGAATCAATACCACAGTTTTTTTTTGATGTGATGTACTTAAGTCCATTTCATACTGTTGCATATTTAAATTGTTATTTATTCAAATAGTGGCATGTGTATGTAGAACTATGTATACTATAACTTACTTCTTTACATATAAAATAGAGGCAATACTTTTCTAACTACCATAGGCGAGGTTACAATAATTGCGATTGAAATAATTAGAGAGAATTTTGATGATATTCATATTCTGTGAATTTTATTACATGTTCACATTGTTAATGGTGGCTTTTACAGTGACATTTGTATGTTTTATATTTATAACAATGCAATTTACGTTATAACAAAGTTTACGTCTGATACAGATTTAATTGTTTTTTTGTCTCCTATGAAATTATTTCATAATTCAAAGTGAATTAAGGATTATCAAAAGATCTGGAGGACACTAGAAGTAAATTTAAATTTAATAGGTCTAATTGTAAAAGTGATTATAAAACTATAAATTTGTAGGTTATATAGATCAATTAAATTTAATACATTTATTTCTATATCAATCCAGAACTGGTGTGGCTTGTATTTAAATAATGATTTTACATTAATTAGGCAATAAAAAACAACCAGCATTTCTCATGTGTGCATTATCAGGAAGTGTGCGGACACCTCAGTATGTTAACATACAAAGGTGACAGGGTGCGATGTTTCTTTGAACTAATAATAATAAATAATTATATGTAATAATAAATATAAAATGATGCAATAAATTTTTAACTGTACATACTATATCGTTAACGGCGTAATATAAGGAAACTTAAATCCTATTAGATAATAAAGTAGGAATATTGAAATGCCATTGGATATTTCGTTCTGCCTATATACTTAGAACAGTTTCTCTTATAGTAATGTTTGTATCATCCATATAAGATATTCATTAAACCTTACGAAGCAAATTATTGCTTATAGGTGTTTATATATAAGGTTATATTTAATATTCGTAACACTTGATAGATCTTCCGTTTTCGTAGTTCTTTCTTGTTCCATATTTATTAATAAGTACCTTTTATATAAATATGTGCTATTAAAGTTTTTAATATTATGAATTTTGTAGATTTTACAGAGCTTATTTTCATGATTTATTTATTTTCTATAGCTATTTAAACATTTGAGTTTGTGATTGTTCTCTTAAAATATATATTAACATTTAATAAAGCCAATTGTAACTCATTATAGGCGATAATATTTTAAATACTAACTTTTTCGTAAAGTAAATATTACTCGTTACGGTTTACAAACACCTAAATATGTTAATTTATAAATAATTAGTTAGAAATGTATAAATATATATTTATTCTACATTGTAAGATTTTATTTTTATATATTATTTTAAATATCTTGTCATTTTATGTAATAAATATAAATAGTATATGAATTAGATGCTAGTCAATTGAATTTACATTGATGGATGATTGTGGGAATTATTAAAAAATAAAAAAAATATTTACAGCTTGAACAGTATTATAGGTTAGGTTGTTTGATGAAATCATTCTGTCTTATGTGATAAATGTGTTTTAAATTGCATAAATTTCCGTAGGAGGCTTTATTTATTTGACTTTTATGAAACATTCATTGTCTTAGTTGCTTCTACTTATTTGTATGTAGTTTTGTAGCATATGGAAGGTTTAGCTAGAGGCCAAGCGTTCACAAACACTTAATAAGCCATTAGTGGAGTTTGAAATTCTCAACATTCCGATATGCCAAATTAGTATTAAATAATGGAAAGTGCATTTAAAGTTTCTTGTCTCTGACATACTTTGCAAAATCTTAATAAATTGGTGCATACTTAACTGGCATAGACCAATGTACAGCTAGATCTGTATCAGACAATGAGTTATCGTACATACCTCTTTTAGAAAATATTTTTATTGTGAACCTACATTATGTGTAGTAAATTGTTTATTTAATCATAATGCTTTTTATTATATCAACCTGTTTTTCTTTACATGTTAATTGTTATACAACCTTAAACACTCCTCCCCTCAAGTAATTTATTTGACGCAAAAAAAAAAAATTAAAACATTTTTTGTATCTTTATATATGTATTTAGCAGAGTAAGCACAGATAAATAGAGCACATAGTCTAATCTTAGAAATACTGTGCCAGAGGCGTATGAAAAATCTATTTTTATATATTATAACAGTATGAATAACTAGGAGGCTCCTTACACTGGCCTCCGTTAGATTTTAAATCCTTATTTCGTTATTGGTGACTATATTTATTTTTTAGATATATTATTTAGTTAATAATTTAAGTCCTAATTATATGGTCAGGTGGCATTATGTTTGGAAAAATAAAAAAAGTCATATGAGTATTCAGTAATAACTTTTTAAATACGATAAGAATCTTGTGTTTGGGTAGTAAGTATACGAAATTAAAAAAAAATCTAAATTGACATAAACAATCTGTCTGACATTATTTTTGAAATGGCAAGCTCAAAAGCTGTCAATATTTATAAATACTAAACTCACGAAAATTTTGAAAATATAAAATTTAAATGAAAATTAATTTCTTGCAAATTGTAATAATGAGGATTAGCAATTGAATTTTCAATAACCATCTTTGTAAAAGTATACGTAATTATGTCCGCGATTTTATATTATGGTTTATTGCTTGTGTGTATATCTTTGGGAAGTTGTTACAAGAAAATTACTGATATCGATATGAAGCGTAACTATGGGACCGGACTCGGGCTGATATTGGTCTGCTTAACTTGCGGCCATTATGTTTTACACTCGGCTCTTATGGTTTGGGGAAATATCATTATAATTAAATGTTGCGATCGTCGGTTAGTCTTTACTTACTTTCGTTTCTAAATGATTTATTGTAAAGACTTAAAAACTTTATATAGCTTGTTGTTCTTCTGCTAGCTTGTTTTTATAGCTTGGCTTGGTAAGAACCGTCCGATTTTACTGCCGAGCGATGGTTGTAGGTCCGATTCGATTTTCATTTCTCTGTTTTGCTTTTTTGATTGAATAAAAAAAGAGTTCATAGAAAATACAGTGAAAATCGGCTTTGCACAAATTGATACAACATATCTACTTTAATTAGGAAAAAATAATATATACTTAAAGCAATATTGAAATCATTTTTCTATGCATATTTTGTTATTACAGATATTCACATCAAATAAGCTTAGCATATACTTGGATGTACTTGCTCTATCTACATTTTCATGTAAATGATATTCATATTATTTGGCTATATCAAACGCTAGCTCTTAAAATAGTGGGTTTGGCTTTTGAAATAAACGGATCTCAATTCAAAGTCGCAATCGATACGAAAAGAGTTAACCTATCAAAAATTAATATAGAAGATAGTGAAAATAATACACCGGAACCAAGTGCAGCTGATATCATTGCATATGCTTTTTATTTTATTGGACTTCATAGAGGTAAAAAAACAATGTTTAAGAAAATAATATCAAAATTTGGTATGATTGATGTAGGTTGGTTGTGGGTTCGATACCCACCGGCGGAAATATTTTATGTTATTATTTCCTTTTTATTTGCTCTGGTGTCGAGAAAAAACCGCGACGTCACGACGTTTAACCACCACCACTTAATACGCAATGCCTCCAGAATTACGCGGAAAATGGGAGCGGAGTGTCTTTACATTAGGTTCTCTCTGCCTCCCATGCTATGCGCGGGATACAGCGTGACGGTAATACAATATTTAAATAATCAGAATACACGTATTATCTATTTTAAATAATTTTTAGGACCCTATTACAGATGGAAAACTTTTTATGACCATTTTCAAGCACCTTTCAGTGCTCTAGGCGATTGTAGAATAATAACAGAGCAAAAACTTAAAAAAGCTGCTCTGTGTGGTTTAGGATATTGGATACTATTTAAAAAGTATTCACCTGAGGTAAATATTCTTTATAGATTGCTTAAAATAAGTACCCTCATTATAGAAACATATAAAATTACAAGAAAACGAAAAATGTATTCGAATTTGCAACTTCTTTAAATATCACAAAAAAATATCTTATGCAAATGAATTAAGTTCATATTTTTTTATAACGTATATATAAGAGAATAAAATTTAAAAAAACATTTATTTCTTCAAATCTACATTTAAGTTATATAATGAAGATATCTTTTACGACACCTACGGCGCTGATTTTCGATACTTGTACAACATACCACAACTGGCCATGTACTTCCTTTACTATCAAGCTATAATGATGTTATGCACTAGTGTGTTTACGGAGACTGGTTTCGGAGTATATCCAGCCCAGTGCCAGCCCATACCAGGATATGGACCGACTTCTAGATTAAGCTTCTTAACTTTAGCGTACGTATATCTATATGTTTTATTTATTTCAGCTTCGCACTGTACTGTATACCGTACATAGCACGGTAGGCAGAGGGAACCTGGGAATTTAGTGTTAAGGCACTCCGTTCCCTTTAAGCCACTTCCATTCCCCATTTCCGCCCAATTTGGGAGATTGGGACACGACTGGCTTCTTCTATATGTTAAATAACGGGGAACAGAAGTGTCTTAATGGGAATGAGGTGTCTTTACACTAGGTTCCCAGGTTACCTCCACATGTCTGCTATGTGAGGGATACAGCGTGAAGCTAGAAAATAAAGTAAAAAAAAGTATGCAACACTCCTATTGAAAAATATATAAGTATGTATATTAGTATTTTACACATTCATTTATGTGTGAGGACTGGCGTGGAGCTTAAAATCAGGAAACCATACCTTGTCTGAACTTTCACCTCTTTAAAATCTTTATAATTTTATTTCTTTTGTGATATAATTAGGACTTCTTCCCCTGAAGTAGCAATGGATGAAGAGTACAATTTTTCAATGCTCAAATGTTTTAATAACGAAGGTTTGCTAATAGGGCCTAAGATGAAGGACACTATGCAAAGTTGGGATATGCCAACACGGTTTTGGTTCTGGGCCTATGTGCATAAAACCTTTTTGAAAGCGAATAGAGAAGTAAGGTGAATATCATTTTATTTATTTAAATATAAAAAACTTTTTTATTCAGTTATGATATATTTAGATGTGCATGATATGAAGGGCTTCACTAAAAACCATAACTCATGACGTACGTTCAATTTATGTTGTAGCCATGCAAATTTTCATACCAGCGGGCCGGTAGACGCCTTTTAATAAAAAAACTATTTAATTTATTTTCAGATTATATATTATTTATATGTTGATATAAGAATTACCCGCTGATTGTAGCGCCACTTAATGAGTCTAATTACATTTTCACACAATTTTCACAAATTTGTGTTTATAATTTAATAGACTCATGCTATTAAATTATAAACACAAAATTTCATACAAGTCGATCTAGTATTCTAGTCTTATTAAGAAGATTAGAGATACACTAGCGGCGTTAGGGTAGAGCGAGCCTGGACGACCGCCCAGGGGCGCCGGATAAAAAGGGCGCTTTGCGCAAAGATGTCTTAAAATGGTCTAAGATTTAAAAAAAAAACAAAGTCACCGTCGTCTTTGATATCTAAAAAAAAAACGAAGTCATCGTCGTCTTTGATATCTAAAAAAAAAAACAAAGTCATCGTCATTGAAATATTTATCAACTTTGAAAATAAAATTGCAGAAAACATAGACTTTGAATGCCTAATATAAGAGTTCGCAGATAGAAAGGCTAGAAGAAGTGAAATTTTATTAGTTTTTGTCATTTTTTTTTAAATACATGTTTATTTCGTTGTACTCATTCCCTGTTTTGTATATTATTGAAATGTAGTTAGGGGGCGCCGAAAAAATTTCGCCCAGGGCGCCGGTAGTGCTAAAACCGGCCTTGGAGATACAAAACACGTACAGAAGAATTATATACATAATTATATAAGATATGATTATAAATGTCTATTGCAGAAGTGCGTTTTCTTTATTGGCTTGGACAATCTGGTCGGGACCAAGTCTACCCCAATTCATTATAGCTGTTACTTTGTGGGTATATGTGCATCTAGAAGCAGAATACACAGTACTTTATGATACTACAGGACCAGTTAGTATAAACCTTATCTTATTAACTTCACGTGTATGTAGAACTTAACACTAGATTCCCTCTGTCTACCCTGCTGCGTGCGGGATACAGCGTGAAGCTAATTTAAGAATATTAACGCCATTATGGCGCAGTGGGACAACATTTGACAGTAAACATGATAGCTGTGGGTTCGACAGACACTCGGGGAACGATTCGTTCCTTTGTGTTCGTTCCGAACGAACTCAAAACGGAGAATATTGACATTAGGTTCTCTCTGCCTCTTCGCTTTTGCCACTCTTTATCCTGCGTATAGCCAGAGGCACATTTTAGATTATTTTACTTTTCAGATGAAATTACCGTGGGACATAGGATTCTCAATAATGCGATTATTTTGTCTACTGTATCTAACCCCATGTTTTGTTGTAAAAAACACAGAAATTGTGCTCAAATATTACAATTCAATCTTCTGGGTGTTCCATATAATACTTCTTTTGTTAATGGCGTTTTCTGTGATACTTTATAAATTTAGGAGAATACATGAGTAGTTCAATGAAATATATTAGGAAATAAAATCAATATATCATAATTAGTAGTGTTTTAATATATGCAGATATTTTATTTATTTTAATTTCAAGGGAGCTTAAACCAATTTTTAGCAATCATTTTTTAGCAATAAAAAACAAATAATATTATAAAATTATAATATTACAAAATTATAATTTGATTCAATTTGAATTATTAAATCAAACAAGATATTTCATTATTAAATAAATAATTTATTTTGGATATACTAACATAGAGAAAAATAACTTCATTAAAAAATAACAAACATGCAACTTTCACAGACCTTGTTTAATGGAAGACTTGATTTTGGTCTTTTTATTGCTTAGCACTAATAAAATTATGTGTATTATGAATCGGTAGTTTCTAAATGTCGATCATTTTAATAATAACTAACTTTGTTATTTAAAAAAAAGCAATGATTAGAAAACTAGAAACGGTATACTCTGCTTTAATATCTTCGATTGATGAGTAAAGATCACACCAATGTTTATTTGTTTCTGTTTAAAACAATCTAAATTGTTTTTAATTAGTGGCTTAAAATAAAGTCACGAATTAAAGTAAAATTTCTTTACGCACGCTTGACTTGGGCAGTAAGTTGTTGAATTCGCCATCGAGCGAGGCGATCGAAATTTGAGAGAGAGACATTAGTGAAGATAGAAAGAGAAGAGTGCGAGCATACCCTTTTTTTCTCTCTCTTTCTCTCAATAGAAACGGTATCACATATACATGGAGCTAAAGAAGTTTTACTTCAGTTGTGTGGACACTCATTTATTTTTTTCATATTTTTAAATATCATGTTAACTTATTTTTAAATTATCCTAATGGAAAATGCCTTTAAATTTGTCTAAATCTACACTACAGCCTTTTCTCTTAATACAATATTCAATAGAATTATTATGATTTATTACAATTAATCTTAAAAATATAATTTATTGCAAAGCATTATTGTCCTATAATTCCGTGTATTTTGTTTATTTTTAATATATTATTATGAACAATGTAGCCTTGGCGTACAAACGTCTAAATGCAAGGTATAATTTTGATATAGTTACGAAGTTACGAACAATACACGTAATAATTAGACATTCAAGTATATTTACCTTATAGCAAAAACCATTCATTCAGTTTAAAAAGTAATCCAAAGTAAAAACTAGAAAATATACTTTCGGATGGTTAGTATAAGCAACTTTAACAGAAAACTTAATTGCTATACATTTTTAAATTTATTTATTTTTGGTCTTTACGCTTTATCTCACTTGCAGCAGGGAGGGATAACTTTCCACTCAAATTCGAGACGTTGTTCGAAACTAAACGCAGCAAAACTCAATGTTATCCTAAATAACAATAATACATTTTAACTAGGCCATTTGTACATATATGTATACAGGGTGGAATTGACAGCGCCACTTTAAATGAAACCACAGTTTTAACTACTCTATAAAAGCCTAATATAATTCGGAAAAAAAATAATTCTCAAAAATAAAAAAGTTTTTTTTTCAAACAAAATAAATAATAAAATTATCGTTTTAAAATAAAACGCCATTTGTAAAGTATAACATAGGCACGCACACACTTACCTGTCAAAGCGGCCACGTCGCTTACGTATGTGTGCGTGACACGAAATACAGGTATGGATAAAAATTGTGAAATGAAAAAAAAATCCTACGTCCAAACCGTTGAGGTACCTTGATTATTTTTTTTAATTCTGAGTTTGAAATATTTTGCCCTATATGCAGTTTCAGTAAAAGAAGCGCAGCCTCTTCCACCCTGTATAAGCATAACAATTTATATTATCTAAATGATGAACAATAATTGTATCTAACAACCTGATTAATTTTGAATCATCATTAATTTATCAACTTTCATAAAATTTTAAATTCATAACAATTAGTAAATAATAATAATTTAAATATGTTTTGTACTACACTGTGGACTTCTTAATCTATGCCTTTTTGTTCTTTATTTTGTGATCTATTTTCCATGGTTATTAGAAACTTAAATATGTTTTAATGTAATTATGATTTGGAAGTATACTTAAATGTAATATTAAAGACTTATTTTATAAAACTTAAATATGTTTTAGCCACGAATTTTAGTACTCTCTATGGTAATTGTAGGATCCTCTATAGTTGTCTTATTCTGTATGAGTCTCAACTCCAAAAGTGAACTAGGAATTTTTCCATCAGGTTGTATATCTGTGAAATAAAACAAAACAATTAGAACTTAACATACTTGATTTTAAAATAAAACATTTACGTCTTGTCTTAAATTATTAACACGGGCGTAGAAAGGGTGGGAGCCAGGTCAGATACGGCCCGTATTTGACTTTTGGATTTTTCTTGCTTTGGTTACTTTGGCGATTGCCGATTGGCATTACCGATTGAGCAATGAACATGCTGTAATAAAGAGATTTATTAATATTTCGTATTTACCTCGAGCTTTATAATATGTATCTTTAACTATATACTGAAGGGTAGCAACGGTTTTTTCTAATGTAATTTTTAGATCTTTATTGCTCTTATGAGTCCAGGCCAGGAACAAAGCGGCAAAAAGATCACCTGTACCCGTAAATGATGCATTTAATTTTGGTATCTCAATTTGGTAGCACGAATCTGTAAAGAAATTTAAAAAAAGAATGTTAATTACGAGTATATTTTTTTAAACGGCGTTGTTTTTAAAAATCGGCCAAGTGTGAGCTAGACTCGCCCACCAAGGGGCCCCTTCACGCGATGTCGAGATAAATGATAGGCGAACAACAAAAGTAATCCTTTAAAGGATCCTAACTTCGATTCGATTATTAATATAAAAACAAATTTTAATCTTCAAATAAAGTAATGACTTATCTCACTTGACGTAATGGTTCCAATAGTTACAAAGCAAAATAATAGATATCGTATTGATCTTGTATTACTACGATAATAATAAATGGCCTTACTCGACTCGACTATAGGCGAGGCCACAGAGAGGCCAAGTTTTTATTTTCATTAAGATAAAACCAAGGATAGCAAAAAATAAATATGCAATTTTGTTTTTAACAGCTAAATTAGTTAAACTATCCGATTGCGACACAAATTGTTAAATTTAAACAGTTTCATATTGAAGATAATAAAAGTATTTAGAAATGTGTGTATATTCTAACCAACTATGCTATACTTCAATGTTTTTAATAACCTAAGTATTTAATGAATGTGTCACTAACATTGTAAAATCATATTATTTTCCTGATACTTGAGTCAGTTGTGGGAAGTGACAAAATTCTATATAATAATATAGGAAAGAAAATGTACTTATAATAACAAAATGAATTTTCGAGTGAAAATTTACGATAAAAAAACGTGTCTTAATTAGACTGTGACAGACATCTGTACGCTCAATAAACAAACAATAGTTCTCTCTATTATCAAGTTTATAGGCGTAGCGGAACTAGATACAATGAATAATAAATAGGAATATTTACCTTTATTGCTAGCAATGGCCAGCATATTTTTCTTATCACCCAATTCGGTGCTTGATAGGACTACTGTTTTAACACCTTTAAGATGTAAGGCGTCTATCACTTCAAGAGCACCATTTAAATCATTCATTTTCAAACCAGTTATTAGTTCCGCTTCGAACTGATTAGGAGTCAAGATGTCAGCTAAAGGGATGACTATGTCCCTATATACTGGCAAAATGTCCTCTGGCACATACATTTTACCATTATCTCCCATAACTGGATCACAGACTGGAATTACAAATATTTAATTAGATATGTGTTGAGTAGTATTTTGGTTAGCCTCAGCTTATTTCAGAGCAAAGAAATTGTAAATATAAAGTAATAAAAAAGAAGGAATATTAAATATCATGTTACTGTTTTTTTTTGCTTTTAGCTTCAATCCTAGATATACTTTAAGAAAGGAGAACTTAATTTGCCTTAAATTCCGACATTGTATGTTAAGCTGCACAACTCAACACTGCTTTTTGTGTTACCTGAGAAAAGTAATGAAAATATTTCATTACCCTGAGTGGGCATCGAAAAGATCACCATTGATTTACAGTCAGATTTTGTTATACTGTCAAAGGTAGATAGATTATTGCAATTTGTAGAAATTGCGATGTTAATCAAAGATGTTTTTACAAGTTCTTATTCACATGGTTATGGAATTTCATAATAGATTAGATACAAAATATAAGGAAAACTTTAACATTGGTTAGATTGCATCAGTATATATATGATAAACATGTATTTGAATATCAGTTTATTTTCAAACTCGTTACTAAGCATTAACTGATAAGGCTATTTACAGTTTTAATGACACTAGAATAAATAGAAATGAATGTATTTACATGAAACCACAAATTTGATAAGTATACAAAAATTATATAGGGACACAGTGGCACAGCATCTAACTGCAAGTGTGAAACAAGTGGGTTTGTTTCCCATTCAGAGGAATAAATTATGTTCATTTACTTACTTTAGTAACAATACAAAGAACAGCATTTAGAATTGCCACTTAACACCTAATGTCTTGAAATAAGCAGAAAGTGGGGCATGGAGTATCTTAACATTAGGTTTCCTCTGCCTACTCTTCAATATGAGAGACAGCATGCAGCTATAATAAAATTTTAAGCTTACTTTAAAGACATTTATCACTGTGTTTCTATGATAAACAGAGTGATAAAGTAACATTTAAAAAAATAATTTACATCTTAGAGTACCTAATTACAAAACTTACCATATATTAAATTTGGATTTTTCTCCCTGAGCTTTTGGATAATCTGAGCTATTTGTTTTAAAGAATCAGGGGATCTTGAATAACCAGTTAAAAAGTGAGTATAGTAGTCGACATTGTTTAGTATTAAACCATCAACAATCTCAGCCATATCTTCATTTTTAAGAACTGTCCCTTTAATATATTTATAGCCAGTGTGAGTTGAAAACTGTACTGTGTTGATAGCATCAACTTCAAATCCTAAAATCTGAATATAAAAATATAAGAAAAGAAATTAAGAACACACAAATCTCAGTAATAAAATAAAATTATTGATAATAAACGTTCATTAAAATTTTTCGTCTTACATGATTAAATAAAACAATTTATTAATAAAATTTGCGAAATAAAAAATATCTTACTTGTAGAGGAAACACCGCACTCTTATTGCCCACATATCCATGGACAACATGACTTTGAATTGAAAGCACTTTTGGTGTGGAATCTATAGACATTTTTAGGAAATATTTTCGTTAAAACTCTGGAGCCAGACAACCTTACTAAACTAAATACAACCGCTTTGTGAATAAAGCGAGTAAATACGATAATTTTGAATATTACTTATATCACAGATTACAAGCTTGTCAGTTTGATAATGCCACGACTATATTGTGTTATAAATTATAAAATAAATTGTTTAAATATATGAAATAATGGTAGGTAAGCACTTATTTAAAACTGACACAAGACATATGTCATGTCAATGTCAATTTAAAATGGGACTTTTCGGATCGCCATAATTAAAGAACAAGAACAATGGGACTTGACTCTAATCAGAAAAAGTTAAGTAAAAAATATGTTCTAAAGTCAGAATTAATATTATTAAATGTGTTTTTCTTATTGTCAAATTACAATATTTATTTAAAATCAATTAAGATCGGCTGATTTTGTTATTAGGAGATTAGGGTTAAGTATGAACTATGCTGCATAGCCGAAGATTTGGCCGATTTTTGGCTGAAAGTGAAACTAAATTTGACTAGACTGACAATGTTATAAAAGGGCTAACTCTTCATTGTACTTTTTTCTAAGTATATTAATTAATAAGTTCTTTTTTTTACTTATTAAAAATAATTATTTATTTTGTAATGGTAAGGCCCCTTCTTACCACAAAATTTGTGGCACAGTTTGTGGATTAAATTAAATTAATAAAATTTAATATGTATTACTATTTATTGACATATAATTAACCAGGTTAATAAAAATGTTTAGTTTGAAATCACAGACACTTTAATTTTACTTATATTTATAAATAATGAATTACCTACATTTGTTATTAAAATAATTATATTCTATTGGCTACTGGTTGGTTTTTCTTGTGCAGTTTCATAGGCTCTTTCTAAAGTTTCTGTTATAACCTTCATATCATTTTCAATACTGCGAGCCCAATTTTCCACATCTCCTATTTCTTTGAGAGCACTGCTAAAATTTTCAACAAGTGCAAGCCACTGTTGAGTCTGTTTAGCAAAATTAATTGCTCCTTGATGGAGCAATTTTGCTTCAGCATCCAGTTTCTTTTGATTTAAATAAGCTTGAGCTACACTGTAACAGAAAAATTAAAGTATAAAAGATGTATATGAGGCAAGTTGTGGTGTAGGGGTACAAGTGTGTTAAGCGCAAGTGGTTGTGGGTTTGTTCGCCCAAATAAAATTTTCTTTGATGTAGAGGCAAAGCACTATGTTGAGTTCTACTTTTCAACATGGCAATGGCATAGCAAGGCAATGCCTCTAGAATTTGGGGAAAAATGGGGAATGGAGTATGTTAATCCTTGGTTCACTCTGTTGTGCTGCATACAGCGTGAAGCTGATTTTTAATTAAAGATGTACTTATTATAATTGATTATTACAAAAATATAAAAAAGATTTTAATTTAATATGATAAAAATATTTAATTTAAAGTAGTTTACATTAATTCACTAAAATTTACAGCAACATTCATAGGATATTTTCGGATTTTCGAAACTTACCCAACGTTTAAATGGTCAACAAGAGCTTGTGTTAGATCATTAGCAGCAGTGATACATTCTTTTCGTTTTTGTTCTATATAAAAGAAACAAATATTAATTATAATAAAATAATTGTTAATTTTTTTGTTTTAAAATAGTAATAAGTATGCCAAAAGGAAAAATATATCGCAAAAGTTACCTTGAACAACTCTTTTTGCGGCTTGTTTAGTCTGATGTTCTTTTATAAGAGAAGACAGCATTTTGTAAATATTTTTGTGTTAACACTAAGTATCAGTAATTAATTAATTATAGTATTGTTTTAAGTAGGTAATTTAAAAACAAATTACTTGTTTACGTGTTGAGACAGCTGTCATTTTTTTGACAGTCGTCTTAAATGTTTCCACCCTTAAAAATATTTTTTTCTGAAAATTGAATTTCAGAAAAAAGTACTTAATACCAAAAATTTTATGTGAACAATTCTTAAATGGTTAATACTGAATAGCTATAATATGATGTTATTTCACTATTACATAACAATATAATAATTCGTAATAAATGAAATATAACTTGGTAGTTGGTAGTATAAGAAACACAAGGCGACATTGCCTTATATAAAAAAAATATTTACTGTAGCGCCCTATTGTGAGTTACAGTAACAACTATCTAAGAACATGCTAATCAAATCAAAACCTATAAATAAAAAACCGTATTAAAATTGGACCACACACAGACGTAATTAAGCATCTTCTCAGTCCAAACGTATAGGTACATCATCACCGTTCTGTCTTTGGTAGAAAATATAGGTTTCTATGATCTCAGAAGTAATGTTGATATTATTTATTCATAGGTTGAACCACAAACTGAAATTAGTTTAACCTACTGCAATTCTCGTGTCATTAACCTTTGGTAATGGCAGATTTAATAATTTTCACTGATATAAATTTAAATAATTGGTTTTCCCATAGTGGTAGACAAACAGCGACATCTTACAACGGCGTCTCAAGATTTATGGGTGAGTGGGGAGTAAAAAGGAGTGTTAGTACTGGAGTAATATTTTATTTATTACTTACTTCTTTATCCATTAATTTATTTAAAGCAAAATGTAGCATATTAAACGTGTACATGTATAGTAGATTATTGCGTTGCATTAATTATACCCTACTAATGGAAGAGGTTGATATTGATTTTCGCTTATCGTTTACTACAGTACTTATGCCAGCTGCGACATCGAAAAAATTGACGTACTTGTACAAATTTATTTAAGCTTTAATTGTTATGAAAACAAAAAATATGTCCATTAAAGATTTTTTTATTATATGTAAGTATATTATGTACATAATTTCCAAATTGTTTACCTTTATAAAATATGTAATTTAAAACAGTCTTAATTTAAATAAACGAATGTATAAACATTACTAATTAAGCGCATTTTCTTTCTGGTTTATTTACAACACCATATTGTGATTTTAATTTTTCAGTAAATTCTGGATCATCCCAGCCCCAAAGATGGTGAGTTCCATCTCCGGTTCGTTGAGACCTCTGTTTAATGATGTCGGGAGATACAGCTTTTAAGTCATAAGCTTGTCCAATCTGGAAATAAAATCTCATGAATATTTTGCTTATTTTGTGATTCCGTTGTGAGGCAAGGGCATAAGGATGTGTTTGTAACGCGGCGATTTTTTTTGGGATATCTTATGAAATATAATGTAATTCTATTTACCTTTGCCATACCCTCGATGAACATAATGGTGGGCGTGAGCATATTAAGAATAGGGTGTTCAGTCGCACGGTAGTCCCAGGGGAATGTGTGGTGGTAATTGTGGAAGCCTTCTACGCACACCATCCAGACTGCAATATTTTCTCGCGGATTCAGTGACCTAAAAATATAATATAATCAACCAAGCGAAAATGAACACTGTAAATATAAGAACCATGTTACAAAAAATATTTTTTATATATGTATTACAAAACAAAATTGAATTAATTTTATTTATTTATTTATCTTCATGAATTTATTATATGCCGTAACAAAAACCAATCCGCATTGTCTTTAACAATAAATATTCTTCCGAATGATGAGAATTCATACCATTGGACATACTGTATAGATCTACCTACTCTACTATATGAAGAAGTCCATTATTAAATAAATATCTCTGCGTAAAAGTTATAACATACTTATCATAAGGCCTGTATCCATATTTGTGTGCAAAACTGTTGACACTCCATACAACGTTTATTCCAATGGTGTACCGTAGTATTGTCGGAATGAAAAATGCATTTAACCAAGTTTCTCCCCAAAAGTATACAGGAATAATGGTTGGCAAAACAAAACAAAGCACTGGCATCATTTTCATGTAGTGTCTGCAAAAAAAACAAAAATCTAATTAAATCAGCTTCACGCTGTACCTATCCCACACACAGCGGGGTAGGTAGAGGGAACCTAGTGTTAAGACACTTCATCGTCCATACGACACGTTGAGTGGCGGAATTCAGCGCCGCGTTTGGCCTCAACACCAGAGCGAAGAAATAGAAATAAAAAATAAATATTTCATTTCTCGTGTGGGGATCGAATCCACCACCAATTACGTTTACAATCTCACTTTATGCCACTGCGCCATGATTGGCCTCGTGTGCAAACTATTGAGTGAAAATATTTAAAAAACTGAAACTGAATAATATTATCTACGTTAAAATATGTGTAGAAAATATGAACCTTTTCTGGAACATGACTACCGGATCGTCATAGAGATCTGAAACGTCTATGCGACGACCTCCTTCAATTACTTCCGGGCTTTTCTTACAGCACAGCCAGCCCATGTGAGAGTAGAACAGTCCGCGCTCCGCGTTGTGTGGGTCAGCATCAGTGTCTGCGTACTTATGGTGTGTGCGATGGTCGCGAGCCCATTCAAAGATGGAGTCCTATATATATATAAATTAAATAAAATGTTAAGAAGTATGTACTTATTGGTTTTTTACTTTAAAGTTTAGTTTTCATGATTAGGTTGTATTCTGCACACAGTAGGGTAGGCAGAGGGAACTTAGTGTTAAGACACAAAAATTTTGGAGGCATTGCGTGTCGAGTGGCGGAACTCAACGCCGCGTTTTGTCCCGACGAAGCGACCAGGACGAAGAAATAAATATTTCATTCGCTCGAGTGGGGACCGAACCCACAAACTGTTTACAGTCACACACTTATGCTTCTGCACTACGACTGGTCCCATATAAAGTGGTATTATTTTAAAATTAAAATAATATTCCAAAATTAACCTGAAATCCCATAGTTTGCCATAGCATGAGAAGTGTACGAAGAGGCGTACGTGCTTTATAACTTCGATGCGTCCAGAGTCTGTGGGAACCAGCCCCGATTCCTATAGCGCACATTAAATGTACAGCAAAAGCTGAAAATTTAAATAGAAAGTAATATTTTAAATTACTTTTCATACAATATAAAATACTTATTAAATCTAAAGAAATGTATATTTACCAAAAACATTAGTTTGCCACTTCGCAGACGTAAGGCCCAAATAAATACCGTAAGCGGAGCTTGCATGTAAGAATAGGAACCAAAAGATATTGAACCAGACGTATTCATACTTCCTGGGAGCTGCCTTCTTGAGGCCAGTTACGTCTTTATCTAAGCCCAAGTCCGCTGTTTGTGTGTCACTTTCAAATAAAACTCCAGATGGCGTTGGATCCACGAGAGGAGGCATTTTGAACTGAAAATAATATTTTAATATATAATACAATAAAACCCCTCACTAAGTAGGTAAAATGCAAGTATATGAGTATTATATAGTAAAGTAAAAACCTTAGTCTCTGTAAATGGTACTTAGACTGACTAAGATTAGACATAAGATATAAAATAACATTAAAATAATTATACCAATTATAAAATTTAATTAATTATAAAGTGATACTCACTTCACTATTATCTTTAATATTCTTTTATATTAATATTTTTTTCTTATTAACTAAAACCAACACAGAACTGGACAGACTGTGTACTATGAGTACCCAATACCGATGTACATTTTCTTTTTATACATTCCAAACAATAGGATTGCGTACTCACATGCTAATGTTACTAATATTCTATTCTTTTGTTTATATACTTGTTTAATATTGATCTAGTAATCTATTAATGAAGTGAATTTTGATAAGCGTTGATTTCAAAAGATTACAATTAATTAAGGTATATTTTAGATGTGGTCAGTTATCTTTGAAATATAAGGGAAATTAACGACCTGGACCACAAATCGTTAGTTGTAATTTAAATTAAAGAAAGGTGTGAAAGACAAATGATGCTTGTGGTGCTATTAAGAATTTTAATTCTGGTTTTAGAAGCAAGTACATAGTCGATTCTGTTTTAATTTTGTTATATATAGCTATGGATACATGTAAATAAGGAAATATGTGAAATGAGATTACAATCAGAATAAAAAATCCGAGTGATCTCTAACTCACGAAGCGAGGCTCTTCAAAGCAAAATCTCTGTTTCACGCCCTAATAACTCGTAGGATGGATTTACTATTCATTCACCTCACATGTCTACAATATTTACATACTATATCTTTCTATTATTAAAATACATTTTCTTTATTTAACTATGTCGCAAGAGGATCAATATCTATTTTGATAGACATGGGTTCGAATTCTACTTAGGGAAGGCTACTAAATTTGTCATGTTTTCACTTTTTGGTAAAAGAAAATGTTTCGCCATTCTCCACACACTCAATAACTCATTCTTGTTATTTTAAAATGACGCATTAGAAAACTCGAGCTGGAAGAATAAAATTTATACCAATATATTATTTTTTATCAAGTTTTATAATGTAACCTGCTGCAGTGCTTACGGCTGATTGAAAGGTGGCAAACATTTTTATTGCAATTCCTTATGCGATTTTCTTTCAAATGATGTCGAATTCACATGAAAAACCTCTAGTAAAAGAGTATACCAGTATATAAAAGTGATTTTACAGTAAGTTTTGTCAGTCATTTTCGGGTTACGGGCACGCATACATTTATATAGCAAGTATTCATCATAAAGTGAGTCCAGTCTGTATCAGTGTTGTTGTTTAGTCGATTCGGCGGAAATTACGCGTAGCTCGCCCGACTCTGGGATCCGGTTAGTCTACATATTTCATCTATCTTTGCCACCTGTATACCTTTGAATATATTAAAACAAAACGATGTATCTACATTTTAAATTATTATTTGTTATGTGTTTTAAGAGGCAATGAATATTGAAAAAGAGGAATTCAAATTTATATTTACACTATAACAAGTAAACGTAAAATTGGAATCGATTTATGCGTAATTTTGATTTTCATCTGAAAGGGTTGTCAGATCGAGGGTAATTCGAATGAAATTTTTAGCACAGGTCGGCAAGCTGAACCGAATTACCGTTATTGGGTTAAAAATAATTTGTGACTTGAAGAGCAATTCTGCATAGTAACGTTCAATCAAAATCCGGAAAGGTGGATAATTGTATTTGCTATTGGCACACAATCTATAATTAAAAATATGCATATATATGTGATATGTTGTTTTGAATGTTCACATATAGGTATTGTTAAACTTACTAATTGTTAAAGATTGATTATTAAAACATATATATTCAATTTTATTAATGAAATTAATTCACAGAGTCGACAAAAGTATAAAATTGTTTGTTTATTTTTATGTATAGAGTTCCGCGTACAATAAAATGTACCTAAGTCAAAAACCAGTTGGTTCATACAATGCTGTACTACAAATAATTTGATTGTGAGAGAAGAAACAAATAAAATAACATAATTTATTATTTACATTATTGCTTTGAACATAATTCGGCAGAAAGTGGAGAACGGAGTGTCTTAACTGTCTGTGTCACTAGGTTCCCGCTGCCTATCCTGCTGTGTGCGGGATAAACATAATTGCTTAAATTTTAGAGGTCTATGTTAAACATACAGCAGTTTCTGCTTAAGGCAAAACCCGACTTAGTGATCATTTTACATAGATGGAAAGATATTTTTCTGTCTCCATTTTTAAATATCTATTATGAATCGAATGAATTAAAAATTAAATTAGCTTTTCGTTATAAAGCGTACATATAACCAGCATAATATATTTCAGGGATGGGTTTTTAAACGGGTGCAACGAAGTTCAAAATGGTCGTAGCAATGGGAATCCGATTACAGGGATTGCGGTTTAAATCGGTTCCGCTCTTGAAAAACGGTTCTAGTTCAGCTCTAAATTGAAAAGCCGTATGAGATCTTATTTCTTTTTTACGGCCTCATTTATATTGCTTGAGCAGTATAAAATTTTATTTTATTTTTATTTTAATAAAAGAGCATTAGGGTAATGTGAAGATCTGATTTTGGTTCATGTGACAGTTCTATTTGGAAGGGGTGATTTTTGTTTTTGAAATTTTCAACCATTATCAAGTTATAAATAATTGATATTGTTTGTATTTTTTTTTCACTATTATAATTATTATTTTTAATTAATTAATTTCAACATTTATAATGTTAAAAGCATATTATAGTTTTATCATAAATTAATTAGTAATTTATACAATTGGTTTACTTCATTTGAATAGTCAGTAGTAACATACTAACACAATTATCGACATTTAGATATGTAATTAGGTGGGAGTATTAAAATATTCATTATGTCGTAATTGTATTAGAATAAATAATGTTTGAAATAGATTTTATGAAATAAAAATATCGTGTGTATAGTTTTTAGAGTTCCGTAGCCGATTGGCAGAAAACGGAATCTTTATTCATATGTATACTAAACTATAATGACTATAGGTACACCACGTGTTTAGGCACATGGAACCAAAAATATACAAAATCAAAGTTAAATATGCCGGGTACCTACAGATAAATATTAAAAACTACATTGAGGTTCCCTAAGTAATTTTTTCTCAATGTTTTAATCAATTGGAACTTGGAAGATGGACACTTCTGAAGTACTCAACCCATGTATTCCCTGCTTTAGTTCTATTTTTTTATTTAAAAATATACACCTTAGCACGAAATTAGTTTGAAAAAGATATATATATAAACAGAAAAAGCATCACAAATTTATATGTATAGTTGTCGTAGTTTTAAATGACACGAAAAGAGTGTATACGAATGCAAATTTAAGTTTGTCAACCTTTATAAGTTATGCTTCTCGTTGACCTATATCATACAACTTGTACGGAATATCGAGTTCGACTCGCAGTTGGCCGGTTTTTTCCTATAAAAGAAGATATCTTTCGTATTTTATTTAAAAATAACTATTTCTAGAAGTCCGTCTTGATTTGTGCTGTTCAATAAATATATCTTGATTTTAATTAATTATATTGTAAGTGTCATACAAAACAACCAGTCGTTATGCAGGGGCACAAAGTGTGATTGTAAACGTGACTGGTTCTGGGTTCGATCCCCATTCGAGGAAATGGAATATCTACATAAATGTATATTTTCATTTATTCGCTCTGGTGTCGAGGAAAAGAGCGACATTGACTTCCGCCACTTAACATGCAATGTTTATGGAACAAAGGAACATAGTGCTTTAACACTATATACGTTACTAGCGGCCCGCTCGCGGTTATACCCGCGTGAACTATGTTATTATTAATTTCTGTCTCCATGACTACGTCTTAGTGACGTCTATGCAAAATTTGAGACTCGTAGCATTTGTAGAAACGAAGTTTCATAGAAAGTTTCTACCACAAAAACAACCCCTTAGAAGTCGAATATTGCAAATTCCCGTCTTAGCGAGCACCTACGTCCTATAAGTAACTCCTATGCAAAATTTGAGATTCCTAGCACTCGTAGTTTCTGAGATTTAGTGATGAGTGAGTGACCTTTCGATTTTATATATATAGATATAAAATAACGATATTTTTCAACAAATATAAGTATCGATTTTATGGATACCATCTTGTTCTTGTTTTGAGGTTACTAAGTGCTGAAACTTCAGTATACTTGTTGCGTACAAAGGAGCTTAGCTAAGAGTGCTTGACGAGAGATTGCGGGGTGAAAGGTATGTGCTAATAGGTTTACGACGACTTTCTAACAAAGAAAATCATTTTACGAACTAAACGAAAGTAATCAATTTATTATTATGTGATATAATAGTACAAAAATTACTATGTTTAACTTTTTATTTAATTATATGGAACGAGCTGTTTTTTAAACTATGTTTTTATTTTAATTTACAAATAATTATTTACTTTGAAAGAAAATGACTATTTTATTAGTGTTGCTTGCTAAATATGTAAAAACTACCCTTTTGACGTGCCAAATTTAAACACAAATTTGCTTATACTAAGCAAAGTTACATACATACATATGCAAGCCCCAGCTGTGCCAGGTCTTAACCAAGTTACTAAACCCGTGTTCCTTATTAAATATTCGATATAGACGGAATTAGAGTAATTTACCGCGAGCTAAATACGTGTCTGCGAAGCGTCTAGATAAATACGGTTCTGTCGTGAACGTTCATAGACAACAATCGGATTATCTCCGACTTGAACGAACTAATGATTTTAGTTCTAACGCTGAATAGAATGAAAATACCCTATAGAATATATGTTTAAGACATCCTTAAGTATACGGTGTCTTGTTCTTAGAAAATTATTAATTTAAATTGCAAATAATCAAGATTATAAAAATAATAAATCACAAAATTGTATCCCGCACATAGCAGGCTAGTCAGAGGGAACCTAGTGTTAAAACACTCCGTTCCCATTAAGACACTTTCATTTCCCAAAGATGAGTAGAGGAAATCAACGCCCCAAAGATTTTCTTTGTTAGAACGAGTCTTTCTAGTTTAGTTAAACTAATTTTAAAAGCTAAATTCTCATGAACATATGTACTCATATTTCCCGCTGATGCTTTCAAATTGAATGCAAGAATCAGAAATCAGAAATAGTGTACAAATTTCTTCAGGAAACTTTTAACAAGCACCGTTAGGATTTTTCTTAATCATGAAAATATGAAGGATCGGTATGGTTAAAATTAATAAGTGGCCGGCGGTGATCGCTTACCACCAGATAACCAGTACATAAATCACAAATATGTTAATCTTTTAACGCAATATGTTCGTTATCATAAAGCTATTCCTGGTGCAGAAGCATAAGCGTATGACTATTAAAGAAGGTTGTGGGTTCAATTTCAAGATACCTTGATAATTGTCTAACAGCATATCAAAAAAAATTACATTTTAGAAGATAACGGGACAGTACAATATGCCATGTAAGTTATGCAACAGCAGAATGCAAGCGAAGCTGCAATTAAAAGCTAGTTTTATATAAAAATAATAATATTATTTTATTTAAATATTACCTCTTTACTTATACAAAGTTAAATAATTCAATATATAAGTTGAAAACGTATAACATATCTGCACTTAAAAAGAAAAGCGCTCTATATTCTAACTTACGTATAAACTCATTTCATATGCTATAACTAATCTTGTCAGCCAGTGCATCTGAAAACTCAGGTAATATCAAAACAGTGTTCATGATATGTAGCGAAAACTATGAGAAAGTTGGTACGTGCTGAGTTAGTTGTCTAATGATACAACATGGTTTGTTAGACTGCAGTTTAAAATGCAGTGGAGTTAATGAAACTGTGTGCTCTTTAAGAATAATATTCTACTAAAATGGTTTCTTATAAAAATCAAATCAAATCAGCTATCTATAGGAATTTAGTGTTAAAACACTCCGTTCTCCACTTTCTGCCGAATTATGGGGGCATTGCGTGTTTCTTATATTAGATACTATTCTTTTTTCGAAGCTTTTTTTTTATAACTGTTACTTTTTCAGTTTTTCGTTCCATTTAGCTCATAGCAGGGTAGATATTGGGAATTTGGTCTTAAGACATTTACGTTCCCCACTTTTCCGCCGAATTCTGGAGACATTGCGTGTTGAACGCAACTCAACACCGCGTTTTGCCTTGTTATCAGAACGAGCAAAAATATTAATAATAATTAATATAAGCAATATACATAATACTAAGTTTAATACAGTTTATCAACTAAAGGAAAAAATAATAGATTATATTACTACGGCTTATAAGTAAATATTTAATGATGTACAATTGGGAAAAATATCTTTTCTATGGCACTTACACAGCCCATAGTGGTTAAGTAAGAGACTTTAGTCCATAAATCACGAAGCGAAACAAATTGTAATCGAATGAAACGGGTCAGCCGGGTTCAGGACGTAGAGAAGAGGGCCTATGGTGGTTGTTTGATTGACGATCTTGGATGTAATATAAGTCAATGTAATGGACTAATATTGGAAAAATATAGTAAAACTTCCTTATTTCATATTTTTAACGATATTATGAGCAAAATAGAATTTATTTCTGGCCTATAAATGTGAAAGGTTAAGTAAAGCGTTAGTATTGATTATATACGTGTGGGTGGGCTGGTGATCCTTAGAGTTTTGTATGAAAATCGGCATTTTCCATATAAAGTCGAGGATAAAGTTACGATTATATTTTTTTTTTACTTTATGATATTTTCATAAGGCTAAAGATAGAAAAGATACTGTGGAGTACAGGTATTGTGGTTTTTCTTTAGTAGATATTAAAGAGGAATACAAGAATAATAATAACACAAGAAAAGATCTTTTATAATTCGTTATTTTCTATTGCACCACGTAGAGATGCTCATAGTTATATATTATAAACAGATATTAAAGAACATATTGTGATGATTTATCTATTAAGTAAATTAAATATTAATATAAAAAATCGACGACCGACTGTTTTTTCTAATTTTTCTAAAGAAAATATCCATTTTACTTGTAATTGGGCATGGTTGCAAAACATCTGCTTTATTAAAAAATATACAATAGATATAGAAATAAGCTAAGAGAAATTGTTCACAGCACGAACATAAATCTTCATCAACATGCAGAGCTGTGCGCTAATATAATAACTGGTGCGCGCAAGTAGCGTCTGTACATGGTAAAGGGAATATGACCTAGATATTAAAATAAATTTGTATGGAGACAGTATTAAAAATCTACAGAATTGTGTATGAGCTAGAATACGAATAGATGAAAGGTTAATGTTAATTCTATAATATTTCTATTTTAGGATATGAGGAAAGGAAACGACGTCGTCTTTCTTGGTTTGATTTTATAAAATATTTTATAGAGGAATTACATATTTTATGTGTGATTTATTCTATATATATAAAATCGAAAGGTCACTCACTCATCACGAAATCTCAGAAACTACAAGTGCTAGGAATCTCAAATTTTGAATAGGAATGACTTATAGGACGTAGGTGCTCGCTAAGACGGGAATTTGCAATATTCGACTTCTAAGGGGTGGTTTTTGGGGTCGAAAGTTTGTATGAAACTTTACTACAAATGCTAGGAGTCTCAAATTTTGCATAGATTAGGACGTAGTCATGGAGACAGAAATTAATAATAACGTAGTTCACGCGGGCGAAACCGCGGGCGGGCCGCTAGTATAATATAAATAAACATTTTAAAAAGTACCTAAGCACAAATATTCTTTACAATAATGAGTTATATAGAATGCAGACTAAATATAATAGAAACATCTATATGGTAAATTGTTAATTTATGGACAGAAGATATATTGTGATTGGACTTACCCTTGGATAACTGCAAAGGGTCGAAGTCGATCGTAGTCAGTCGTTTTTGTAATCTACTCTTGACCTTCCAAGTTCCTTCGTATTTCTCAATATTATCAATGTTTATTTACGCATGTCTGCTATAATATTTTATTTGTCTATTTTGTTTTATTTAACACAATTTTCTTTGAGATGACAAGTACATTTAATATATCGGACGTTCATATTAAAACTATTATAAAAATATATATATATTCTTACCAGTTGAGGGAAGAATAGAAATGAATGTTTGAGCGGATTGAGAAAACAGGCAAAATACATATTTCTTATAAAGTAAGACTAGCGGAATATAGCGTGAAAAGCGTTTAAAAAATAAACCTTGAAATTATTTTAAATTAGGAGACAAGATTAACTAACAGGTATGCTAAATCTTAACTTTGTAATTGATTTTTGATACTTTCTTAATTGGACTCTACATAATAAAAAACCGAGAAATGAAGTTGTATAAATAAATAACTGTCTTAGGTCGAGCTTAGGGTTATAATAGAAGAAAAATAAAAAAATTGCATACGTCAATACAGATATATTTATTTTCATATCTGTCACTAATTATTTCCATTGTGTTGCTTCGAATAAGGTGTAACGAGTGGGACTGGGAGTTTATTGTGACCGGTGACGGAGCAGTTCTACTGGGGCTAAGGCGAGAGGGTCACTTTGGCACGATCAGTACTGCGTTTTTGTTAATAGCTCTCGAACTCGTCTGCTAAACTTTTAGCGATTATTATGTTTTGAACAGTTTATGACCTGTTGAAATATCAACAATGCTTGCCAACCCTTTTGGAGGGTTATTGAACGAGGGTCCCGCTGATTATATACTTGACATTAGAATAAAAATTGTTATTATGTTTCTTATTGAGACATCTTAAATCAATACGTAAAAAGATAACGTAAGATAATGTAAATAAAAAATATATGCGTACTTTACTCACTTTTCCAATTAATGTTGATGAGATGAAGAGATGTGCAACAAAAGAGATGCAACATTATATTTGTACTCGTATAACAAAAACATTGAAATATGAAAATGGTGAATGCTTATTTTTTTTATCTATACTTATTTTTTCTAGAAATAAAATGTAATATATTGTTCATACGAGATTTCGTTATTAACATTACTTATATAAATTTAATTAATTGTTATGTATATATTCAAAAGAAATTGGAAAATATTTTAAATAATTTCATAGAGGGTGTCGTTACATTACGAGTACCTATGTCAGCAACGATAACGCAGACTTACTATTTGCATCTACCGCCATTACCTTTTATTTTATTATTTTTTTATAACTTTCTCTCGCCCTTAACTTGCGGCATATTGTAGTCCCTTCACAAAGGGCAGTATACCTTCACAAGGGGCGACGACAACCCTAAACAGAAAGGGCTCCGAGAGAAAACTTCGGCTGTCCTTTTGTCGGGAATCTCATAGAAGTTAGTTCGGGCCTAATGCGTATAGGGAATTATTTTATCGGAGCGACGGAACAGAGATACATGTATTGATTGTACATTATACTTTATTCAGTAGCATAATCGTTGTTTAATATTTTTATAAAAATTTTACGTTCATTTATACACAAATACTGAGCTATAGATATTTCTTAACATTTGTACCGTTAATATATTTTTTCATTATTGAAGAAAAAAGAAAGAATAAAATGCCACTGAGATTATTAAATAATACAATAAATGATAATAATTTATTAAATATATATATATTGTATATTGAGGCAATCGTAGCACATTGACACAAGAGTGCGACTGTAAACACGACGATTGTGGGTTCAATTTCCACTCAGGGGAATTAAATATTCAATATTTGCATTTCCTCACTTTGGTTACGCGGCAAGGCACTGCGTTTAGACCCGCCACCCAACATACAATACCTCAAGAAAAGGCTCGGTTTAAAGTGGGGAACGCAAGTAATTTAATGGAGAAGGAAGTATCTGAATATTATATTCTCAGGTTCCTTTTGCCTAACCACTATGTGGATGTGCATAAAAGTAGAATGATTTTCCTTCACAATAGTCATCCTGGCTCGTCGAGCTATTTTAAAAATATCACGTAGGCAGTAGAGGATTATTGAGAGGATTATTGCAACAAGTATATTATAATGAGAAAAGTTATTGGAAAAATTGCTGTATTAAGTAGCTTATATGAAAAATAGCTTATTGGTATATAGTTAATTATACATCTAAGTTAAAAATAATAAATAAATTTCGATAAAACGAATTAGGAATTGGGATATTTTGCATTAAAAAAACCAAATAACACGTTTAAAATAGTTTAATAGGTAAATGTGTACCTAATATTGATTTCCGAGTGTTATATGTAGTAATATTAACAAGAATAAACCTAATTTCCTACTATTAGCTAATTTATAGCGCTATGTAGAGCGAGTCAGAAGCGAGGAGCGACGGGTGGCGCGGCGCCCCGGTGTGTGAGAGACGCGCTGACGTCACGGCGCAAGCGCACTACGATACTCCTTAAGCACAGACTATGGAGATACAGAAGATTAATATTTATTTTTATGATTATTTATTTGTAGCTAATGTTTTTCGTTAAAAATATTTTATTAGTTAAAATTGTAAAAAATATTTCGATATGGTAAGAATAAGTTTAAAATGTAGTTTTAATTAATAATTACTTACTATAATTACTTTATATACGAGCTTTTCACTTCCTAGTTTTATATAAGAATTATTTGTGGTCATTAATGACGTGAGTTATATAATACTACGATTATAAAAAAATCCTTTACTTACGTTTTTAAATTATATAATATTTTAGAATTAAGAAGATATACTAACTAATAACCTAATCTAAGATAGATTACTCAGTTATCAATCTATTTTTAAAATCAATTTATTTTTATTAATTTTAAATAACTACAAAATAATATAATAAATTAACACATATTTTAGAGATTTTTTATCTTCTAAAAAATTGTATTTTACATAAAAAATATTATCATTTATACTTGACACCAAAACCACATACACCATAAACACACAACAAATAAAAAAAAACAAAATAAAAAAGCTAATTAATAAACCATAGATTGATCTAAACATTCAGCGTACACTGTGCCCCTCAGTCCGCGTCCGCGTCGGCACCGGGGCCGCCAGTCGAGTCACTCGCGCGAGCTACGCGCACGCTACGAGCCGCTACGAGACGCCCCGTAGCCGCGCTCCTCACCCTCCGTTCCTCCGTTCTTCGCGCGTCCGTATACCTGTGTCCGTATGACTGTGCCCAATCAAACTATATACTAGAATTGTCCATTTGGCTGTGTCAGTGCTTATATTGAAAGGATTGTAAAGGAAAAAAGGTGGGTGATAGAATTATAACGTAGTAATGTTGTATCAGACTTTTCGAATGTCAAGGACACAAATATTGATCAAGTGTGTGTTACACTGCGTTATAGTCTAGTGTTTATTTAAAAATGAGCTAAGATTTTGACCTTGACACCAACGAGAACGCTTTTTTCTCCCAACAATATGAAATAGAAATAATAAAGACGATATTAAAAGTAATGCGACAAAGGAATTGATATTCGAAGTGGGTTCGGAATAATTTATAAGGAAAGATGCCAGTCTACGTTACAAGCATCATAAATATAATATATTTTGAGCGTAAATTTAGCAAAACGTAGGTTTTCTCCTGTTTTTCGTTAATTTATCTCGTTTCATATGCCTGTTTTTATAGGACAATAAACAAAGATTACATTTGGGACCGTAAAATACGCTGAGAAGAGGACGCACAGTCAGTGAATAGTAAAAAGTCTCAATTTTTAATTTTGTTTGTGATATGAGGTCTGAAGTAATTATAATAATGGGTCTTCATGCTGTTTTTTAAGGTTCTATGTTAATGGCGTCGTAGCTGGCTTTCATTTGTTCAATATTGTTAATGGATTGCTTGTTGACACGAAAAAATCTAAAGCGGCTTTGGTATTCCCGGATCAATTAATAAGTAATGACTTATTTTTAGTAGAAAAGAAATTTGTATTAATTTATTTTCTACTATGAGTAAATTTAGTTTTTAATAAGAAACAGAGTACAGTTACATAGAAAATTATATTAATTTGGATTGCTATATCCATACCGACGTAAGAAAAGAGTAAATAATAATGAAAAAATACTTTTTGTTAATTAAATAAGACGATTATAGGGTGGAATAATACTAAAAGAGAATTATATGGTGTTCCGAGCCCAAGCGAGCCAAAAGAAATATTTGCATGCGCCTCTTCGTATTATAATCATGTGCTCTTTTTATACTTTGAACCAGCTTTAGGGGTTAGGTTAATTAGTATACTGTAGAATTTTTGGGTTTTTTATAATATTGTATAATTAAGTGGTGGGGAACGAAAGTGTTTTAATGGGAACAGAGTGTCTTAACACTAAGTTCCCAGGTTCTATTCTCTTAGATGCGGGATACAGAGTGCAGCTGAAAAAATATCTCTGAATTAATATTTCATTTAAGAAAACGTTATTATTACATCATTATTTGACCATACATATCTACTCGTATATTGCTATAATATAAATACATTTTATTTTATACACCGTAGAATAATAAATAAATAATTTCCTACACATTCAATTCAATTTTCATTTTCAATTGCTGCAAACATTTTTGGACCACATTTTAAATGTAACCCTGTCGCGTTCATGGTTGGCTGAATATTAAACCATCGGTTGTACTGTTGACTGAATTCAACAGTTAATAAAGTAATACTAAAAATTACGTAAATTATTAATGTTTAAAGTATATTAAAAGCATATTATTGAGTACCTTCACTCAACGCTTCCAGAATTCGGCGGAAAGTAACCTGGGAACGAAGTGTCTTAACACTAGATTCCCTCTGCCTGTGTACAGAATACAGATTTAACATTAATTTTTAATCAAAATAAGCACATGTAGATTACCGGAAGCACGCTCGAGTAGCACAGCGCGAGAGTCCTTTGAGGATATGATTCCTTCGCAGATGTGGCCGCTAACCTATATACTCGACTGGCAACCAACAATGCATGCATTGTTGTGTTCCTTGCGGAGGGTGATTGTGATTGTGTCAGTGTTATTACAGACTAGCGGAAGTCGGCTTTGTTGACTGTCTCGCTTAAACGTCTACACCTACATTCTGTTTATTATTGTTATTATCTTTATATAGTACGGTAAGGTTAGGTTGAGGGTAGGTTGAGGGTCACTCATGGCGCTGGGGCACAAACATGTGACTGTAAATGGCTGTGGGTTCGATTTCTAGTCGAGGAAATGAAATATTTAATATTTCCATTTAATCGCTCTGGTATTGGGGCAGAGCGCGTTTGAATTTCAGCTTTGAGTTTCGAATTCAGCGGAAAGAGGAGAACGGAAGTATCTTAGTGGGAACGGAGTATCTTAACACTTGATCTGCAGGTTCCCTCTGCCTACCCTCCTTCCCTCTTTTGTGTGCGGGATGCAGCGTGAAGCAGAAAAAATATATTTCGAAATGCAATGAATATTGCGTTCATTATTATATATTTAAAAATTTTTGGGAACACTTGTGATGCATCGGGAAAGAAGTATGACTGTAAACATGATGATGGTAGCTATATTCTCATTTAAGGGAATGATTAAATTTAAATTATAGTTAACCATAACCGCTTAAATCATAATATTTCAGACTTACGCTAATATAAGTGTTTAAAATTAATTTTTGATTTAAATGACATAATAATTAATGCTAAGTAATGCTAAGTAATTTTATGTCTAAGTTTAAGTGTAGGTACGTACGTAAGCAGCTTAAGTAACAATTTACATTAAATAATAGATAGAAACATGTCTATTGAACTTTATACAGACATCTTCATTCACTATCTCCGCCTCAGCCAAATAAATTATTTATTAAGGTTTACGACGTTCAGCGATAACGATTTCTTTGTAAGTACTGTCTTAGAAGTAGGTAGTTTCAATTATTTGACAATACATAGTTTATTTAGGCATTATAAAAAATATGTTGAGAAACATTTAAAATATTATCACAGTGTCTGATTGTTAACGGGACGGTTCTAGGTTCGATTGCCATTCTGAGGAATGAATTATTATCAGTTTTGTACCAAAATAATCATATTTTGGTACAAAGTTACGTTTCTTCTTCTCATTTTGTAAGTAATTCTTCTACTACGAAATTATTCGAACATGAACAAAAAATTTAACATTTATATGTACATATTTCATAAAAAACAGTTTGTTACATTTTTTCTTCTAATTATCTATAAATTTTTACTTTTTCGATTTTTTCTCTTTATTTGTATTGCAAAGTTCTCATTACCGAATTTCATAGTTGTAGGTCCAAGGGAAGTATCCTGTAAAATTTATATGGCGAATTTCATATAAAATGCAGTTTTGCTACATAAATTCGTTCGATGCATAAATGCTCGTAGCTTTTGATTACGTTGATTTAAAAGCTTTTTTTTTTGGGGCTTGGAACTGTTAATTTAAATATTTGATATTATTTTAAACTTGATACCTTGATACAATGTTAAAATAAATGAATGATTTTGATAGATGGACAGACAGACAACAAAATAATCCTATATACGTTATGTATTATTATGTACGTTATTTCCTTTTGAGGTACGAAAACCTTAAAATTAGAATAAATTCTAATAACATGTTTTACAGTTTTAATATTATCTATAGAGAGACAGTTGTTGTAACAAAGTAAAAACTATTATTGAACTAAACTTTTTTTTACATATGCTATGTTAAGTAACTATATAAATAATAGAAGTGTAACCACACTCTATACCTGTAACCTTTTCCATGAGCGGAATTTTAACCTACCTGTATATTCTTTGTATAAAGAACGTCAGTTTGATGCAGAGAAGGCAGACACCATAATGACTTCTGTTCAATCCATTACATTTCAATCTATTTCGGTAAAATGTTTAACCAGTGAAATCGATTGACATGACACTAGACAATGCTGTCCTCGTTCTTGGAAATTGAATGTATCCATTAATTGAAGACAAAGCCGCTACCTTTTAGCTATCAATGGTCGTACTTGGCTTGACGCCGCGCGCCGGAGCTATCACAGCTCGAACGGAATGAATACATAAACTAAGTAAATACTCGTACAGCTATTATGCTTAACTGATTTGATAGATCTTAAAGCCTTTAAATCTCTATATATTTAATTAATTTAAACTTTGTAGCAACTTGCAACGGGAAGTAATCGAAATTCATCTTCTTAAGCACACTTTATTACTTATATTTGAAGAGTTTTCTATACATTTAGAGTAGTAATATAATTTTCGCTTTTTTTATAGGATTTTCGTGGTACAATTAGGGCTCCATTGAAACTTTAGTGCTTCCAAAGATCAAATGGTATTGGAATAGTTCTTTCAAAGAACACAATACAGGTCGATTTGTGCCTACGTACACGCCTTGCTAGCTCAAATGGAAACGTTCCGTCGACTCATCGTCTATGAATTGAGTTTCTTTCTATCTCCTATTTCAACAGTAGGGAATATGTGTTTTAAAAACAAGATTCTTTACTAAAAGTGTTAAAAATAAATGTGTGACTATTGTAATAGCCCATCAGACATACATATAATAAGATAAAGGAAACATAATGTTAAAATAACAACTTATAATATAAGTCCTATTCGTTTAAAGAACCAAGAAATTCGATAAAAATGGTATTATTTTCCTTTAAAATAGAACACGTTTTGTAGCTTTTGTTCGCGTCGCGTATAAAAGTTAAGAATGCTATTGTGAAATAATACCCATACTGTTTAATATGAATTGCTTCTTTGAAGTTCAAATAACGTTTCCCGTATAAAAGTGTTTGTATCCCTTCTTAAATAAAAACATCTTTGGTAATGTGGTTCAAAGATCACTCACTTTATGTTAGGGATAAATGTCACAATATGAAACAAACTTCTTATATGGTACGTTTTCCTGGTTGAAGCTTAAATAACAATTTTCGTAAGAATTTTTTTTAGTAATAACAAAGGAGTTCGATAAAAACGGCTTATTTTCCATCTTTTTATTATAGACAGTATTGAAAGTTTTAGATATGTTTTTATTATTATAATATTAGGAGTCGGGAATAAAGAGTAGTATATAGAAAAGACTGAAAAAAATCGTCTCAATTGTGGTTGCTGGTAGGCAATGGTGCGTGTCGGTCAGCAACCAGTTTGAATAGTTGTCATTAAGTGATTCATATCGTTCATGTCAATTAATATAATTATATAAAATCTATAAATAAAATAATTTATAATGATTATATACAGAGTGGCGTTTTATTTTACAACGATAATTTCATTATTTATTTTGTTTGAATAAAACCCTTTCATTTTTGGCAAATTTTCTTTAGTTCTAGTAAAATGAAATTATTTTTAGTTTCATTTAAAGTGGTGATGTGAAAAACACTCTGGATACTTTTCATCTTTATAAAAAAAAAATAGTTCCTACTTTTGATTTCTAACAATATGCTAGCTTATCCTATTAATTTAAGCAAGTAACTTTTGGCTATTAAATTCAAATGATTAACTAACGCGATTAATTATGGAATAAATTAATAATGCACACCGCTTATTGCTATAGAGAAAGTAAAGATAATCCTAGCGGATACTAAGCGATATTGTGCGACAAAACAGTAGAGCTCCGAGGTGACTTCAATTTATCTTCTTTCACGTTGAAATAAGAGACGAGTCAACATCGAACTGCGAAATAAAAGATTCGGTTCATCTTCAAAGTTTTTAGTTTGACGAAAACACGTATGTATTATTTGACCATTTGCTATAGTTATTTTGTGAAAATAACTGTACTTATTAAATAGCAATTGAGAAAATAAAACTTTGTTTCATATTGGTTAATTTTTTTATTACTATTATGTTTTGTTGAGTTGATTTCTTTATTATTAATAAATATGTAAATAATTTTATTATATTTTTTCAATATTAAAGTATAAATTATAATGTCAAAAGAATGTCTGAAATTAGAAGTTATTTATAGATAGATATTGGCGTATAAATAAAGCTTGCGAGGCCATGATTATTTTAAATGTCGCCAGAGGGAATGTTTTTCCGTGAATTTGACAATATTTTTACGTTAAGTGCCGTCAAGCTGGCATTTGGATGAAGATTGAAAAAGTTTTATCCCCCGAAGACATAACAAGTGTTTTAAAGATTTTGTATATTTGTGAGCTACCCGGGAATAGAAAGGACCTTCGTCAAATGTTGGCTTAATTCCTACTTGGGTGTAAGTTAAGATATCTTTCGTTTTGAATATATCTGTACTAATATTATAAAGCTGAAGACTTTTTGTCGAAGGAAGGAAGGAAGGAAGTTGTGTTGAAGGAACTAACGTCAAGCTTCTACTGGTTCATGTAATGATTAGTTGTGCTGTCTACTGGTTCTGGTGGTCCATGTGGTTTTTATTTGAATTGGATACTTCATTTTCAAAGGTAGGCTATATTCCATTACATCATTTGTTTCGATGTATGGTCTTCTTCTTCTTCTTCCTGGCATTAATCCCGGCTATTACCGGGGTCTGCCTTCCTACTTAACCTACTCCACTTTGCACGATCTTTTGCGTCCTCGGTGGTTAGACCATTGGCTCTCATGTCCTGCATCACGACATCCAACCAGCGCTTCCTTGGGCGTCCGGGAGGTCGCGCCCCAGGAACTTGTATAGCAAGGCACTTGCGTCCGACATAGTTCTTAGGCCGGCGCGTAACGTGGCCAAACCATCTCAAGCGACGCTCTTGGAGCTTATCCGCTACGTCACGGACCCCAAGACTACCTCGAATGAATGTGTTGCGTATGCGGTCAGACCGCGTTACGCCGCACATCCACCTCAGCATCTTCATTTCCGTGACGTGAAGCTCCTGAGTGTGCCGAGATAGTGCTGGCCAACATTCGCTGCCGTATAAAAGAACCGGTCGGACGATGCTCTTGTATATCAGCCCCTTGAGCTTGGGCGGTATTCTGCGGTCGCAGACCACACCAGTGACCTCCCGCCATTTGGCCCAGGCAGCGCTTATCCGGCCATGGACATCGTGGTCGATGCCTCCAGACTCGTGCATAACGGATCCAAGGTACCTGAACTTCTCCGACTTAACGGCTGGCTCAGGACCTATAAGGATGGTGCTCGAGTCCCGGCTCCCGCAGGCCATGTACTCTGTCTTCGACACATTTAGTTTAAGACCGCCGTTCTCAAGCGTACCCTTCCAGAGGTTCACTTTACGCTCCAGCGTCAGTCGGTTCTCGGCAATGAGTGCTATGTCGTCGGCATACATCATCAGCCATGGAGGCTGGTCCTGGATGTGAGCCGAGACAGTATCGAGCACTACATTGAATAAGAACGGACTAAGAGCCGAGCCCTGGTGAACCCCCACTGTAATCGGGAAGGGTCTAGTGTCGCCAACAGCAGTCCTAACCATAGAAGCGGAATCGTGGTACATGCCCCTGATAATCTCAATATAGGCCTCAGGGATCCCTTTGGATCGCAATGCCCACCAGATACACTGACGAGGCACACAGTCAAAGGCCTTCTGCAGATCTAAAAAGGCCACGTGCAGAGCTCTCCTTTTTTCCCTGTATGCCTCCATCAAAGTTCTGAGGGCGAAAATGGCGTCCATGGTGCCCGATCCTGGCTGAAATCCATATTGAGACTCAGAGACAGTACACTCTCGGCGGAGCCTGAGGTCGATCATGCGCTCGAAGAGCTTCATGGTATGACTCATAAGCTTAATGCCCCTATAACTACCACAATCTTGAACACTGCCCCTTCCCTTGTAAATAGGGGTAATAAAGCTAAGCCGCCACTGATGCGGCATCTTACCAGTGTTCAAGATATGGTTAAAAAGGTCAGTAAGCATGAGCACACCAAGAGAGCCCAACGATTTCCACGCTTCGATCGGAATGTCGTCAGGTCCCACCGCTTTTCCGTTCTTCATGCGTCGAAGGCAATTACGTGTTTCGTCTAGGGTTATTGGGGCAATAAGTCCGAGGTTAGGCGGTGGGTCGTGATGAAGACTGCATGGGTGCTGAGTATTCAGCAACTCCTGGAAGTAGCTTCTCCACCTCTCCTTCACAGAGTCATGATTACAGAGCAGCGTGCCCTGGGAATCTCTGACGCAAAGACATTTTGCGATATCTTGCGTCACTTTATCCCGGGAACGTGCTAGTTTGTAAATGAGCTTCTGCCCCTCCACAGTTTCAAGTTTATCATACAATGGTGACAAACTCTCACTGCGGGCTCTGGCTACAGCTCTTTTACTGGCACGTTTAGCTACTGTGTACTCCAGTCTGTCTTCAGGAGAGTTGGATTCCTGCCACTTCTTAAAGGCAGTCTTCTTTTCACGAGTCACCTCCTGGACCTCGTCATTCCACCACCATGTCTCCTTGTCGATGACACGTCCTCCCCTAGAAACGCCAAGAACTCGCCTGCCTGCCGCAATGATTGCCGACTGAGCCCGATCCCAAGCCTCCTGAGCAGTCTCGGTGTTAGTCGAAAGATTATGACTTTTCACCTCTGCCAGGAAGTCGGTCTGCATCGGTCCATTCAGCAACCACCACTTGATCCGAGGCCTACGTTTCTCGGCTACTTTCTTTTTCGGAGTGACGTTAAAGTCCATGACAAGAAGACGATGTTGGGCCGTTAGGCTTTCGCCTGGAATGACCTTACAGTTAGTTACCCTGCCCATATGACACCGTCTGGTCAATAAGTAGTCTATTTGAGTTGAGTGGGACCCGCACTTATACGTGATAAGGTGCTGAGAATTCTTTTGGAAGAACGTATTCACGACGGCCAGATCAGACGCAATACAGGTTCTCAGAATGTTTTCTCCCTCTGCATTGCGAA
>JAEBDU010000100.1:0-24411 GCA_016802625.1 Heliconius numata
ATCAAAGTGTACACTTTTTATTTTTATAGAAAATATGAAATAATAAATCCTTTTTTAGAAAACATAAAATTTAAGTTCTTGTATGTTTATAAAAAAAATCTTTTTCTTTTCTGCCCCTATATAATTGTTAAAAAAAAAAATTTTTTTTTGTATTTTACAGAAAATCTTGACACATTCTCGATCAAGAGTGGTTTTGCAAGCAATGATAGAAGCATATAAAGCTAATAAGAGATTTCAAGTGTTTGTCACAAAATCATGCCCTGATAACAGTGGGTGAGTTCTGTCATTATCAGTAGTCATTTTTTTTATATATATATAAAAGAGTTATTTTATACACTACTTCCTTCTCATAACAATCGTCTTTTAGACTCTGGAAATAAATCTATTTTGGAGTTTTGATAGTTTTTAATAATATTTGTTATTTTACAATTTTCAGTGAAAGAATGCACAAAGAACTAACAGAAGCGGGAATTGAAGCTACCCTCATATTGGACGCGGCGGTCGGCTACATCATGGAGCAAGTCGACATTGTGATGTTAGGCGCGGAGGGAGTTACGGAGAGTGGGGGGATTATCAATAAGGTAATTGTTTTATTGTCAAAAAAAATAGTGTCACGCTGTATCCTGCGAATAGCAGGATATGCAGAGGGAAAGTAGTGTTAAGACACTCCGTTCATCACTTTCTGCTGAATTCTGGATGCATTGCTTGCTCAATGGCAGAAATCAACGCCGCGCCTTGCCTTGACAACAGAGCGAGAAAATGAGAATCACAGTTGCGCCACTGTGCCACGATTGGCCTCTCTTTATAATTTATTTGTACTTATATTGTATATGAATTATAAACAATAAGAAATAACTACATATTACAATTATTATAAACAGAAACATAATCATTAAATCTTTTTTTTCTTATAAACGTAAAAAACTTCATATACAGGTTCACATAATATTATTATTTTTTAAAAATTCTTTTCAGATTGGCACATACTGTCTAGCGATGTCAGCCTTAGAACTAAAGAAACCAGTATATGTACTAACAGAAAGCTTCAAATTCTCTAGAATATATCCTTTAAATCAACGAGATCTGCCAAATGAATTTAAATATTTATCCAGTGTTTTAAATAATGAGAACCTTTCAAAACAACATCCTCTCGTAGATTACACTCCGCCGGCATACATTACCCTCTTATTTACCGACTTGGGTATACTCACACCATCAGCTGTCAGCGATGAACTTATTAAATTGTATTTGTAATATGTTTTTTTAATATATGTTTCTAATTACATACTGTATTTTTTTCTATTTATTCATGTTGGTATGTTATGTTATTCCAAATTTAGATTTGAAATTTGGATTGGCTTAACACATTAACACCAATTTAAGGGTTTAAACATCCAAAATCCAAAATGTTTATTTTTAAAACGTATCGACGTTTGTGACTTTACTCTAAATTATATGTTAGACACAAAAAACAGTTTCATATACCTATATCAATATTTTCATTGTAATAATAAACCTTGAGGCCAGTCACGGCGCAGGGGCACAAGCGTGCGACTAAACACGAGAGATTGTGGGTTTCGATTCCCCTCGAGTCGAGTACAGACTCACCAGTCAACTCGCAAGGTCTGCAGAATTCGGCGGAAAGTACGGAACGGGGTCAGTGCCTTAACACTTCCTTAGGTTCCCTCTGAATACGCTGCTAAGCTTGAAAAAGCATGAAGCTGATATTTTAAACATGGAGTAAAATAGTAGCAACTATTTAAGGGTTAAAAATAAAAGCAATTTTCTCTTCTATTACTTTTATTAAAATTATGTAAGAATTATATTTACAATAATATGTACTATATGCTCAATAGCTAGAGTACTTATCTCACTTTGAGTTCAAATCAGATTAATTACATAGAAATTACAATTTATTTTAAAACATACAACTAGGCAAGAAAAATATAAATGTAAATCAAACTGGAAGCAGCGTTTATCACATTCAACATTTACTCAACATTATAACTCATAAGTCGTTAAAAACGTATTTAATACTAAATTCAATTGACATCTTGGTATACATAAAAAATATATTTCCTTAATTAAATCATTACAACAATATTTTTAAGTCCATTAAAATCGTTAATTTATACAAAAAAAATATTGTAAAATTTAAAAATATTTCTATATTCGCTTCGCGTCGTGGGAACTATTCATATTCGGGGGGAATGAGTTGTTTTCATTTCTTCGATTTGTTTGGTGCAAGATAAATCGAGGCGTTGAGTTCTGCAAGATACGTTTAAATAGAAAATTCAGGACATCCCAAGACTCAATGTATTTTTATAATTCCATTTATAAGAGTAACCTAATATTTTAAAAAGTATTACTTGAGAGATTGACTTTTTTACGAAGGGCATATAAGCATTCTGCCATAACAAATTACAGTACACTAAAATAACCAATTTGCTATTTTACATAATTGAAAATTATTTTCGTATTTTTTATATAGAGTAAAATATTTTTTATTATAAAATATAAAATTACGACATATACATATTACACAAGAATTATTTTAATTATGTTTAAATCAAAACCATGTTATTTGTATAAAACAATCAGTTTCGTTTCATTATAATTTAATCTCAACAAGTACAATATGGATGTACCATAACGGTAAAGTTAATTCTTATGGCTTTAATCTTTTTTACTAAAATGGCTTATCCATATATTATAAAACATATTAAAAAACTTAAAACTATTGGTACATTTTAAATTGATATTTTTATACCACTTATAAATAAAAACAATACTGACAGATAAAAAGAAATATTATTTACAAAAATATGTAAAGTCCCTATTATAAAAATATGTTTCCAGATTATCTCAAGGTTTCATTTTTATTACAAAAAATAATAATAGTTCATTTAATATGTTTCCTATAAAAAAAAAATTATACAAGCAATGTAACTGAAATTTAAATTCTTGGTTAATGATAATATATAATCTACATTATTATGGGGTCGTGGTAGTGCAGTGGGGCATCGTCTGACTGCTAATGTGACTGTTGTGGATTCAATCTCTACTCCGGGAAATGAGAATATTAAAATTAATTTTATTTCCGGCTCTCGTTGACAAAGCGCGGCGTCGAGTTCCGCCAGTCAGGACGTAATGTCTCGACTTTTTGAAAATTATCATATTAATTATTATCTGTTGTATATACTGTCAATAATGGTATAAATCTGGTGGAAATGCGGTCGTTTATCCGGTTCGTACTCCCAACAGCGAAGCATTAGTGCGGAAACGTCTTCCGGGCAACCGTCGGGTCCTGGCATTCGGTAACCTGTAATGTTTATATCCATTTTAGTATTATTTTATTCATTATAGATTAAATTAAAAATTCTATCTCACTTTACAAATTTAGATTAAGTTAATTTTATAAAGTAATAAAATTAGAAAAAAGTTTGTAATTATATTTAAAAAAGGACAATGCAGTTAATAAAGATACATATTTATCCCAAATTTAGGGCATTAAGCAAATTAAAATATATTTCAAAAATATTCTATATGTTTTTTAAATTGTGAAATCTATGTTATTACAAAATAATACATACCATTATCAATTTTCTCCCTAGCCCGAGAATTACTCATGCCGGCGTAAGGTGTGTCCCCTTTAGAGAATATTTCCCACATCAAAATACCGTAACTCCATACATCACACAAAGACGTATATTTACCTGGAAATAAGAATTAAATGTTAACCATTATTATAACAATGTTGGTGAAGTGCTGAAAGTGACGGAACTCAACGCCGCGCTTTGGCTTGTTGCCAGAATGAGGAAAATATAATATTAAAAACATAATTTTCCCGAGTGATAATCGAATCCACAACTATCACGTTTACAGTGACGCATGTGCTTATGTTATGATCATTTCCCAGAGAGGAACTTTCCAACTGAAAAACCCCTTTAGTGTCTAATAATACCTATATTAATATTGAGAAAGATGTTGTTTTAAGATATATGCCTGCGTAATAAGTTACCTCTTGCACTTTTAGTTACTTCCTTTTAATTATGAATTGTTAGTAGAAGCTAGTAGGCCACAAACTTACCAAAATTCAAAGCCTCCGGAGCGGTCCACTTAATGGGTATCTGCTTCATACCACCCGACACTATATACTCCTCTTCTTCCCTGGACATGCCAAAGTCTGATATCTTCACGATATTATCATCACCAACTAAGCAGTTCCTCGCCGCCAGGTCCCGGTGAATGCAGTTCTTGGATTCCAGGTACCGCATACCGGCAGCGGCGTCCCGGCACATTGCTAGTAGTGTTCTGGAACTTAGGTTCGATGACCGCGTTCGTAGGAACGTTAGGAGGGAACCACCTGGAAGTTGGAAACATAACTTTTAATATTTACTCATTCTGGAAATTAAAAGTGTATCGTTTAAAATTACACGTAATATCTCCAAATTTAGACGGAAATTGAGGAACAATGTGTCTCCCTAATCTGTTTACATATTATGCCAATATAAATATATTTATTTTGTAGACACGTAAGGAAATTTAATAAAATTATATTGACACTTACCAGGCACCAGCTCCATAACAATCATAATGGGTTGTTTCTGCACAGCGATGCCGATCAGTCTAACAATGTTAGGGTGTTGATACTGCTTCAAAATACGCCCTTCTTGAAGGAAAGTGCGTTTTTGATCCTCCGGTAGTGCTACTCTGCACGTCTTCACTGCTACCTCTTGACTTGTAGTTTTGAGACGTGCTTTGTAGACGTCGCCGAAATTGCCCTGAAAGAAAATATAAGGAATTTTAATTATGGTAAAGTAGAACTGCGTTCCAGCAATCTGTTAGGCAGAGAGAACTGTTAAATTTCTTATTACAAGATCAGAGAAATAAAATAAAGTAAAAGAAGAAAAGCACTACACTGTTTATGACATATTAGGAGATCATACCATGAATTTTTAAAATCGGTAAAAAGTAAAGAAATAAATAATATCTATTTTCCCCAATAAATTGATAGAGACATGTGATACCAAGAACAAAACAAACAGGTAACAAGAAGAATATAAAAGGTTCTTACCCGTCCAATTTTATCCAACAATTGTACATGATCATTATTTAACTCCCAAGTTTCTCTCGGTACTGCGCGTCGTAGTAAGGCCCCAGATCTGGCTGTGACAGGAACCCCACTGGTCCTCTGCCAGGCTATCAGTTCAGCCACTGAGGGGAACGCTGAACCCTCGAATCGGTAGTGACCCTGGAAATATATGTTTAAGGTTAAGTAATTAAAGAATTAGAAATATATAATGGTTATGGTATATTTAAAAGGATTAGCAATAATGTATGATTAATGTATGTTCAAAAATACTAAAATTTCAAAAACATTTTACCTCCGGCGTTGTCTGCACAATAAAATGCTTATGCTGTCCCCAACACACCGACAGTACCAACTGTCTCGCATGATTCCTCGTGGTTTCCCTAACTAAGTAATCGCCATCAGCTCTCAGCAAACGCACCACCTCCTCCCTCGGCAGGACACCATGGAACCACTCCTGGTCCACCAGCGATCGCTCCGTCTCGCTCACACTCACCTGAACACGTACGAAAGAAAGAGATGACTGTATGTGACATTGTAACAAATTTAAACTATATGACACATTACCACGTGCGTAGGCTAATGCAGTGAGCTTAACATTTTTTTCCAGTGAATATTGTGTATTAATATATTCAATGTTAATATGTGAATATAATTTACGGTAATTTTTTTCTGTTTCCTGCACGTTCTGTTCTAATCATTAAATAGTTTTTATAGCGGATATAATTATAATTTCAAAATACTTTAATACAATAATACAAAATTACATACAAATGTATAGTTAAAAAGCTCCTTATGCCCAATACATAAGAGTTGTCGGATAGTTAATTAACTTGGTATAAATTGATAATATTTTATCATATTGACAATCGTTATAATTAATTTAATTAATACGAGTCCACTTTACAATGTCATATATAATAAGGGCAATTCTAACAATTTTTCGATTCAGTATAAAACAAACATTAGTACATATTAGTGTCAAATAAACATGCATCACACAAATTCACACTAAACCACAAATTAAGCAGAATTTACATTTTCCTTTTCAAATTCCAGCTGCAACTGCTTCAATCTTTTCTTGCGTCGAGGAAAAGCCACGGGCGGCAACAAGTCCGTATTCGTTATATACATCGCGAACGGATCCATTATTCGTCAATTGTATATTAATATACAAAACCATTACATTTTCTTTTAATTTTATAGCGGAAATATGATAATAACTGTACGAAGTTGACGTAAACGACTGACTGACACCGACGTTGGATAAACAGCGTAGCATTTCTGGAACGTCTCAAACCTTGATTTTGAAACTTTAGAGTGAACTGAGTGCTATTTTAATTCCAAACGAAAGCTTATTCCGACGTGAAGTTCGCGCGGTGCGGCATTTGGTATATAAATAGTTTGGGAAAACGCACCATTATACTATGGTTCTCCAGAAATTTAGATAATTAGTTTTAAATAAGAGTGAAAATTGGAGTTTTACGATATCATTTGCGGAAGATGCTATAGGAATTGCGTGAGCACCATGCCATGCTTATCTTGTTAGATACACTCACCACACGATTAGGACATTTACAACGAGTTTTTCTCCGTTTTTTAAACGTGTAATTCTCCGTTTTACACTGCACATAGACATCCAGGCGTTTACGGAAACGTTTTTTTAGTACAACACGCTGTTTTCGCAAAGTCCACATAAGCTTTACCGAGTCTGAGGGTCCTTCGCTGCTACTCCTATATGTTTTTGGTGGTAACGCTGGACTTGATGGAACTGATTTGCGTCGAAATGGTCGTGTAAATAGTTTGAAGAATGGTTTCGGTGGTATAATAGAATGTAGGTGTAGCCTTAGGGCGTCCATTGAAGCTTTTGATCCAAGGGACGATCTGTCCTGATGATCCAATAATACTTTAGAAAGATATTCTTTTAATACTTTTGTTTATATCATGATTTATCAAATTTTAAAATAATTCGTCTCTAGCAAATACAGGTAATAGCTTAAAGTAGGAGAATATCAGGAATGTGTCCCATCAAAACATAAATAAACTTATTTGAATTTGAATTTGAAATGACGCTTAAGTTACATCTCGAAATTTTAATAAGTAAATATATATTGGATGCCTGATGGATAATTAGGTTCATATCATTAAGAAAAATAAAGGTAGAGTGTTACCAATAGGCTTCATAATGTCATTTATTTATTTCTAGGATTTTCACCATTTTTTGTTCTATAATTCAACCTTTGTAAACAAATCCGAAATAGATATAAACCAACTAACCTGATGATCAGGAGAACTTCCATCCAAGCTATCAACACCAACAGTCTCAGCAGATAAATCTGGACATCCGCTCGGAGCTTCTTCGCAACCTAACTCCGCCAATGCCGCGCGTATCATCTCCGCTTGTTTGGCAGATTTACGTTCTGATACTCGAAGTTCTAGAAGTTTGATCGGTTCTGAAGTTGTAACTGGTATGGGTGGTGGAGAATGCCTAGAATATGATGTATTTTTAATGTCTGATTTTAGTTATAAATGTGTGTAAAATTTTTATGATAGTTATCTATACGCAAGTTTTTGAGGACGAGTTCTTTAGTACTGGACAATTATTAAAATGAAATATTATAATCATAATTTTATAGATAATCATAAAGAAAGAATAAAAAATAGTAACAGCTTACCTATCTATACCATTTACCCCATTGGTCATACCACCATTATTATTCTTACAGACACCGTTCCCTATAATTTCGGGGCCTTGCAAGGCGGTTTGTTTTTCCCTATTATCTTGTAGAAACGTCTCCAGCTCTGTCAATTTTTCCTTCAGCCACTCCACTGTAAGGTTGTCGACTGTTAGTTGGTTTGGTTGAAGTTTGCCACTCGTGTCTTCTACTAAGCTCTCGTCGAAATTGAAAGTTATGGGTGTCGAAGGTGGTGATCTGCAAATATATAACTCTTTAAAATATATTGTCATAAAAAAAGGTAAAGTAAAATGAATAATATGGTAAATAAATAACAATAATCTCTCATCATAATATAATAATATTATGAAGGCGAGGCAAGGCGCGCCGTTGAGTTCCGCCACTCAAAAAGCATTGCCTAAGGAATCGGGGGTAGTGGTGAACGAATGGAAGAGTGTTAATGGGAACGGGTTCTAATATTATATGTGGTCCTAATATTAGGGTTCCGGGTTCCCTCGGCCTACCCTACTATGCTTGCTTTTGCGTGAAGCAACAAAAAAAATATTATGCAATCATTGAAACTGTGGTTAAAACTTAAAATTTAAACAAATATAACATGTGAAGACTGTTGACTACTGTCTTTTGCACTAAAAGTATACCTTTGAAAGCTTTATCTTTAGATATTTAATAATTAAATTTCTTAAGTAAATTTAAACAAAAAAGCTGATAAAGAACTTACTTGTACTTTTCAATGAACTCTTTGTACTCTTCCTGCGGCCTCAGATTTGTCACAGTAGACTCTATTTTGCTCTGGATCTCCCTGAACTTGTCTGTACTGAAGTCTGACCTCTGCACGACCTCCACTAAGATACCTTTCCTGTGTAAGTAAACGAATATGAGATACATTCAAGCTTAGGTACTAGTGTTCCATTACTCAACTCAACACGCACTGGCTCGAAAAATTCGGCGGAAAGGAGGGAATATGGGTAACGGAGTGTCTTAACATTAGGTTTCCTCTTTCTTATGTGCAGAATACAGAGTGAAGCTGATTTAATTATTATTTTTTTATTTTCAGTGTTACATACAGTACACCTCTAATGGCTATTACATTATTAATTCGGCAAGGGCACATAAACATGGTAAATCTTAGATTTTTATTTTATTTTTATAGTACTCGTTATAGCGAGTAGCTGATTTCTATTAAGACCTAAGGGCCGTACCACTAGATTGTCTCTAATACACACCCACCACCTACAAAATGTGTAAAATATTTAAATATGTTTAAATAAGTTTTATGAATAAAATCAACTTCAACATAAACGAAATATAAAGTATACATATTGGTTTCTTACAAATAAATAATAATATACTGGTTTCTATAATACGAAAGATTACATTTGAAATATTCATGTAATAACATCTTAACTGCAAATTAAATAACATAATTATAGCAAAGAGTTCCGCGGGAAATCGCAATATTTAATTCTGTCGGTAAATTTCAAATATAAGGTTCTTAGCTTTTAAACAGGTTACACTACGCAATAACTTATAGCTTATCTACTTTTATATGTATGTATGTATGCATGTGTACTCTACTTCTCAAAAAGGCAATGGCAATGTTATTTTTCCTTAAAACCCGGTTTCCACCGCGAAAGAGAAATGAGCGGGTAGTGTTTAGACGGGACAAGAAGCGAAAAAAAGACTTTTCTGGTTATACTGTTATTTTTTTCAGCTTCTCGTTGCATCTCGCGTGTAGCATGGTAGGTGTAGAATTCGGCGAAAAGAGCGAAATGGAAGTGTCCTAATGAGAACGGAGTGACGCTAGGTTCCCAGGTTCCTTCTACCTACCCTGCTTTGGGCGAGATACAGCGTGAAGCTAACTACTATACTCTACAAACATATCTACAAGACGATGGAGCACTAGATATCTTGAATGAAGGGAAAACGGAAACTTCACCATATTTCTGACACGCGTTCAACCGGTTTTACTTTTACATATAATTTGCATAGCTATTCCACAGACGCAACATGCATTTAACATGTATACCTAATGCTATATTTGTAATTTATCCTATGTATAAATAGTAAATACCTACTCAGGTATTTCAAGTCCGGATTATGCGAGAACTGACGGTACTAACATTAAGACGTTGAAATGTCTCAAATTGATAGATTTATAAGATTAAAGCTTAATATTTAAATTTTGAAATATCTATATAAATAAAATTATAGTGGGAATGTAAGAAATATAAAATATACTGAACATGCACCTACACACTAAATTTTAAATAAACACTCACACCTAAGAATAGTCTTATGCTCACCCAAAAAAAAATACTAACATTTTTTTTTCCTGAAATATTAAAAGAAAACCTTTACAGGAACAAATCTGTGTAAAGCTAAAGACCAGGCCTGGGAAATATCTCTGGTAGAGGAATAGAGGGGGTGTGGGATGATGCACATATAACCGCGACGGTTGTGGATTCAATTAGACAAGGAAACGAAAATATATGAACATAATTTCTCGGATTTAGTAAAACAAATGTTTAGATTCAACATGCAGATAAGCCGAGGCGAAATAGGCCGAGAAGCGGTGGTCCTAGCGATATAACACTAGCTTATTATTCGCATATAGTAATGCAGGAAAATCTTTAAAACAATGTTTATTTTATTTTTATTCAATCAATTATGTATATATATTTGAATTGCAAAATATAATCGTCACAATTTCTATAACGTTTTATAATCTTCTTGTACGTAACACAGTAACACCCACTCACAGCTTTATCGCAGAGGAGAACGATATCACCTACTTGACTTGTTATGCCTCTTAAGAATAGAAACTAGTAACATATTATGTACTCATATGTAAATAGCAAGCCATGTACAAATCTAAATGGTAAATTTAACATTATTTAACTTAAATCGGTTAAGCAGTTTCCGAGATTAGCGTCAACAAACGCACAAACAAACAGGCAAACACTTTAAAAAATATTATTTTTTGTTCTAATATGATTTCGGTAAAAATTGAAACTAATAAAAAGTTGTATATGACTTTAAAAATATACTTATCTGAGTCTTATACAATTTAAACCTACTAATATTGGTATAGAATGAACACAAATCATAATTCTCTTAGATCAATATCTCATGTGTATGTATGTGAGGTATGGACATAAATTATGGTAAATTTTACATTAATAACCGGAACTAGGAACTCCCGGAAACGAATACATGCAACACTTCCGCTTTTCAAAAGCTTTGCTAAACATGTTACCTAACTTCCCATGCAGAGAAATTAACTTTGTTATGAATATTCAAAGGTTTATAATAAAAGGGTGATATTTAGAGTAAAATAAGTAAGTAAGAACGTTTGCAGATGTAATTCAGCCAGTTTAACAGTCTTCATTAGAGAGAAAAAAAATCCGTTAAGGTATTGGTATGTGATGCCTCTTTTCCGCACAGCCGGCTACACAGTGTTCAAGCACTCCGTACCCCGCTCTCTGCCCAATTTTCCATAACATTGCGTGTTGACTGGCGGAACTGACTGCCGCTTTAAGCTCACTAAAAAAGTAAATCTTACCACGAGGAAGCCGTTGCCTCCCCCTGCCGTCTCTGCTGGTCCAGCAAGGCGGGCAGCGATGCGGTGCGGAGAGCCCTCTCGCACTCAGTCGCCTCCGCCAACAGCAGGACGTATTCATTGTGTGCTCTGTGCAGTCTACGGCATGCCTTGCCATATTTATCCCTGGTCTCGTCTAACTTACGACCGCCTCGACTTGTGGGGCCTAAAAGAGAAAAAGGAGAGAAATTGTAAGAACCATAGCATTATTTATTTATTAACGTTAATGTTAACGTTATTGACTTTTTTTTCATTTTTAATTTTGATAAATTACTTTCTGTTATTTTTTTTACACGCACACAGCACGGTAGGAAGAGGTAACCTAGTGTTAAGACACTCCGTTCCCTATGCTTTTGAGGCGACCTGTCGTGATTACAGTCACTCTCTGTGCCCCTGCGTCACGACTGCCCTCAAATTCAATATTTAAAGCCAAATGCAACAAAATTAATGTTTCTTTGTATTTCACGCCTTGCTTATTTGACACGAGCGACAAATATGGATTATATCTTCTCCTGTAGGTACGCCATAACTGTTAAATTTAAACGGTAGTGCTGCGTACGAACGGAATCCGAACGCGAGTGCAACGACATCGAAAATCATTAACTATGCACTGCACGCACGCAATTTGTATGAATGCTTTTTAAGTACCACCATGGAAGTTCACACTAATTTCATCTGTACTTAAAAAATATATAAAAATAACTAATAATCAGCTTCCCGCTGGATACCTCATAACGCAAAGTAGGCAAAGGGAACCCAGTGTTAAAACACTCCGTTAACAAGTTTCCGCCGAATTTTTCCATGCATTACGTGTTGGTGCCAGAACGAAGGGATAAAAATATTAATCGAACCCGCAATCATCGCGTTACAGTCACATTTGTGCTTACGCCACAACGGCCTCCATAATGAGATCTTAAAATAGCGTATCGAGCTACTTGAGTTTGCATTTGCTGATAAATGGGTCTAATTTTGCGAAATCGCTGTGACCTGGCGCCAGCGCACAGTTACGTCTGGTGTTCGATACCTTCAATTAATGTAGGAATAACCGATGTGGAACGCCGTGAGCTAGTTTGTACGTAAACAATTGTGCTGAATAAACGCTTTCGCGGTGTACTATTAGCGTTCAATTTAACGACTGTCAGTCATGTAGGTGTACCGTAACACAATGTTTATTTACAAAAAACGTAATAGAAATGAAATGTGAGTAGGAGATGATGGAGAGAATAATAAATTAGGAAAACATAAAAATTCGTAATTATGTTTTAAATATCATCGCCATTATAAAAGCGTGGAAAGTTACTGACTTGTAGAGACACGCGATCGCGATGATTTGTAGGATCAATTTTTATATTTAAAATAATTAAATTAATTAGTTATGGCTAAATAACTTTTAAGAAATCTCTAGTATTTTATATTTACAACATTATAACTTACATTTAAGATAGTTCTCCTCGAACTTTGCCCTCATCTGCTTGTAGGACTCGAGGCATTTCTGGTACTCGCTCTGTTTCCTCTGCACTTCTTCTGAGAGCTGTCAAATAAATAATATTTTGTTAGGTTATATCAACATATATTTTGTTTGAAATACGTTTATTTTTACATATAAATAACCTTATATTCGTTACATATTACGAAAACATTAAGATTTTATGATTTCCCATAAATATTTATGAGCAATAACATATTTAAACAATCATTCTTCATGTAAGCGTGCTGTTTTTCTTAATAAATTTTAGGTTATTGTTATTTTCATTTCCTCGCTCTAGTAAAAAAACAAAGCGTGGCGTAGAGTTCCGCCTCTCGTCCACAATGTCTCAAAAGTTGGCAGGAAAATGGGGAACGGGGTATTTTAGGGCTAGGTTCTTCCACCTCTCTACCCAGCTTCCACTTGGGAGAATGAATAGTTTTAATTTCCTCGCTTATATAACAAGACAAAGCATTGCGTTGGGTTTCACAACTCCACGTGCAATGTCTCAATCTCGATTTCCTTTGTACAATGCTTTATACAAAAAAAAACACTCGATCAATTGATTTGATTCTGTCAATCTGCTACTTATTCTATATTGTCATAAAATAGATGTTGTAGTTTAACATTAATAAAAACATAACAATTACAATTAATAAAGAATTTTGATTAATACTAATAGAAACGTAATAATATTAATTTATATAATATTTAATACAGCCTTCAAGTGGAACCGGAAATATTTGGAATACATTCCCAAGCACGCGCTTACGTCACTATCGATGATTCGTCAGCAACTTGTCAGTGCTACCATTATCATTATCATAATAAAATATATTTTAAAACAAAATGCTTATTGTGAAATAACTATGTTTTAAATGTTGTTCTTTATCGAATGAGTCTATTTTCTATTTTTTTGTAGCTTTATTTTTGTTCTATCCCGCACACAGCAGGGTAGGCAGAGGGAAGAATAGTACCTAGTGCTAACACACTCCGTTCCCCATTTACCAGCAAATTCTGAGGCATTACGTTTTGAGTGGCGGAACTTACCGCGCTTACGCCAGTACACCAGAGCGACGAATCGAAAATATTAAACATTTCATTATCTCAAACTTTCATCGTTTACAGTCCAATAAGAAAATATCCATATAATTTATTTACGTCACTATCGACGATTTGTCAGCAACTTGTCAATGCTACGATTATCGTCATCATAATAAAATATACCTATTTTAAAACAAAATGCTTATTGTGAAATAACTATGTTTTTACAGTTTGCACGTTTTAAGTGCGTTATTTATGTTTATTGTTACTTAGAAATATTGTTCTTTCAACGAATGACATGATTTCAATTTTTAGAAATACTTAAATTACAAAATTAGGTGCATATTTGAAGACATTACATAATTAGGTTCATACATTACAAAATTAGATATTTATTTGAGGCTGTCGTGTTACAGGGACACAAGCGTGCGACTGTAAACGCGACGGTTGTGGGTTCGATTCCCACTCGAGGAATTATTTAATATTTTCGCTCTGCAAACGAGGCAAGCGGTAAGTGGGATCGAGAGTGTCTTATTGGGAACGGAGTGTCTTAACACTAGGTACCCAGGCTTCATTTGTCTACCCCGCTTTGTTCAGGATACAGCCGGAAGCTAACAAAAATGAAGGCAATAAACTTAACATTTTTGGCGTAAAGCTTTTAGAGATACAATTTTGCCTGCAAAAATGCAAATTTATGGAAAACTTAAAAAAAATATTAATGTAAGCTGATAAAAAAATCATGTTAAGTTATAATTATTAGATAAGTAACATGTTTATTTATTTAAATTTCAAAGAAAATATTATTATATGGTAAAATTAAGCATCAATTAATATTGGGTTGGTTGGTTGGGTTACCTTTTGCAATTTTTTTTATCTCAGTAAAGGATAAGGAAATCATCTTAATATTTTTTTAATTCAGTAAATGCAAATAAAGTTTAATTAAAATATTGTATAATTATTAAATAAATATTTTTTTGGAAATTTAATTTATAAAAGGCACATGTTTACTCATGGTTTGACCTATTGGGCAGCTCAAGCTGACATTTAGTACAGGTAGCTAGTATGATGTGGGTTTTTAAAGAAAAGATTTTTAGAAACTCAACCCTTCATTGTTAAACTTCTTATAGAAACTATATTCGGGGGATGCATTCTTTTCAATTTTAAATATTCACAGATTAAAGCCAATAAAAAATCTTATTTGGTGATTAGTTTTCAAAAATTTTTCTATTATAATAATACCGTGGACACATAAAAAAAGTATAAGAAATATAATAAAAATATAGAATACATGTTCACGCTGTATCCCGCACACAGCAAGTTAGGCAGAGGGAACCTAGTGTTAAGACACTCCGATAATTAAATCTTTTTTATAAAAATAATCCAAAGAACAACTAAGTAAATCTTAGTTTATTAAATGTTATAAAACAAAGGGGATAACGGTATAACACTTTAAAAACAAATAACCGTTATTATATTACCTACCGACTGGGTTTTAAAGTGAATCTCCACTCACACGTGACTTGCACGCACGGCTACAATAGACACGATTGTGCTGTCAAATGCTAATAATGATGACATTGACATCGAGAAAAGTGAAGGCGATTGAAAAGTATACAGCCAAAAAAATGTACACCGTTTACACATTACGGCGAAAGCTTAAAGTCATTCTGCCATGATACATAAGTTTTGATTTTGACCTTTGATTGGAATAACTTAGTGTGTAAAAGTTAAACGTTTAAAATATTTCGTCTGCCCGGACCGTCTCAATCTCTCGCTGTTTTATGATTAACTAACGATAAAACTTTATTTCAGATTATTATACACAATATAATTTTTCTTTTAAATAAAATCTTTCCGTAAATAAAGTTTTGGCAATGATCGATGTTTTAATTTTTTTAGAGTAAAATATTATGAGGAAAATAAATTACTTGACATAAAAGAGACCACTTTACTTTTTGTTGCGAAGTGGTAAACCGCAAACGACTTGTAATTCATCGACTTACGCATATCCACTCTTTATATTCAATTCTTTAAAGGACATAATTTTTATACATTGACAGAACAAAGAATGAAGTGTGTTATAATTTTTCCTTTGAACTTTTATCGATTATGTTTAATCACAAGATAAATAAAAAATATTTGTATGCCACATAAAATGAAACTAACCTACAAAATCCACTATACGGGTGTAGATAATAAACAAACTTATAACTGGCTATAGTGAAATAATATAGATAAAATATATTACACAAAATAAAAGTTTGACATTACTGAGACAATTACGAACAAAGCACGTGTTTCAATATTTACTTATACGTAAAACGTAATGATGTTCAAACAAAATGTATGACGTATTCACATATTTACCATTTACCACGCCATATTTATAGTTAAGTAAAAAATTGTGTTGACCGCCTATAACATTTTGGCATTCATATGTGAACTTCACGTAACCTAAAACGACCTTGAACGACTGCAGAGGTTGGATTTGAATCGCGTTTAAAAACTGGTAACCTGCCAAATCGGTTAGATTTAAAACTGTAGCGATCCTAATAGCTCCATAGAGGGTAAATAAGAGAGATTAGTCCTAAGAAAACTAACAGTCTTAACTCTCAGCCTTGCAAGACAGGTTTCTACATGACTTGAACAACATCTCTGCTACTTCATTGTAAGCTTTCTCTTTTCTATTTAATTGTATTGTAAATATAAGTTGTCATGTTATATTGTGAATTTTCAATAAGTAGATTTCTTTTAAATTTAAATCGTAAAATTTAGTCGTGGCCTGGCGACTATAAGCGCGACGGTCGCGGGTTCGATTCCACTTGGGGGAGTGAATTATTGTTTATTAATATTTTAATTTCTACGTTCTAGTACCCAGGCAAAGTGAGGCGAAAAAAAAATATCCTACTTATCTATAATGTATTAAAGTAGTCCATGTTCATATATTACGTAAGCATATAGAACAAAAGTTAAAAATAAAGGTTCTTGATATTTGTTTCGTAAAAAATATCACTATAGTACATATATTACCTATACTCATTATTCATGCTAATCAGAAGCAAAACGTGACCCATCTCTTAATTACATTTGACTAATAACTGCAAATATTTTGCATGTTGGGTAATTAACCTCAAACAATTCTCAACTTACCGATTACCTTACAAAGACACAATAAATACAAAAAGATAAATAAAAGACATAAATACTTTACAGTATTTATGACTTTATCTGTTAAAAAGCGAGGCTTTGTTTACCTGAACTCTTATCGTGTTATTTTTACTAGGAACTGTATTGCCTGATAATACGAGCTTCCTTTTAACGTTTAAACGATAAGGTTCTTCTGTCATTACAAACTAGGTAGATATGTATAGATCACTTATGATTTTGTTAATAATATAAACATAAGCTTCTTCGTAGATAAGAAAATATTACATAAAGTAGATAACCTACAAGTAATGTTTTGGTAAATATTTAACAACAAAAGAATATTGCCATTATTATTTTTTCTTTTGCAAAGGAGCAATTACGAAATAAAAATATGTAGAGCTGTTTTTATATAAGGCGAGAAAACAAAAATATTATCATATTTAAATATTCGCTCGAATAACATTTAAATTTACAACCATCATTATATTTAGCAGTTTTTATATTCAAGATTCCTTGTCATAACGTAAACGTTTATTTTCTATATTTATTAAAAACACTTTTATTTCGAATGGAATTAAATATTTAATATTTTAACTTCTTCATCCTGGTGTAAATGCCTCCAGAATTCGGCGGAAAAAGGCAAAGGGAGTGTCTTATTCTTAACACGAACACAAGGTTCCCTCTGCCTACCCTGCTGTATGCGGGCTACAGCGTGACTTCCATTTCACGACCTACCTTTATTGACATAATATGTAAAAATAAATAACATACCTATCGGGCCATTTTTATTTATTTATATGAGCCGTATTTAAACTTGTAGTTATAGGTTTTAATAACTCTGTCAACGGTGACCCACATATTTTGACGGCTCGCGTGCTCATCGACGCTCGTCATCGATCGATATGTAAATGTATTCTTACATCATAGGTGTATTTATTTTGTAAAAAAATATTTTATTGTAATAATAACTAAAATATTTATAAGTATGATTATTTGTTTTATCTCACGCTTCACTCTGTATCCTGCATATAGCAGGGTAGACAGACGGTTTCTGGAAACATTGAGTTAAGACACTTTCTTCACATTAAGACACTCCCGTTCTTCACTTTTCGCCGTATTCTCTAGGCATTGTTGAGAGGCCACGACCGGCCTCAAAAAATATATTAAAAACATTTTCAAAAGATTGTTTAAATATATATTTTTTAATTATGAAGGAGGAAGATAAGAAAAATGTTACAAAACGTTATGCAGTCATCGCGTCATTAATTGTTGCAACAAAAGTATTTACCTACTAAAATGTAAATCGTAAATATCAATATTTAAGTACAGTATGAGGTCCGCAGAATACTGGAAGCATTGCGTGTTGACTAGCGGAACTGAACGCCGCGCTACCAGAGCGATAAAATTCAATGTTTATCATTAATAATAATTAATATTAAAAACTCTATTTAAAAAAATCTATACAAAAGTAACACAATAAACTAGTTTTAGTGCAACAAATACGTACTTTCAGTGAAAACAGTTGACAAGCGTTCGTGTCGGTGACCCGTTAACGGGACAAAAACTGCGAATTTGTCGCGCGACGCTTTTTCTGAACGTTCACATTGATCCTTTTGCTAAATTGTAAAAAGTTGATTAACTTTCTAAGCAAAAGTTTATTAAGCATGCTAATATGCTAAAGTCATATTCAAAATTGAGATACAAATTAGAAAGAAACATTTTTTTCTTCGTTTTATAATTCGTGTGCCGAAAATATTTACCTACTATAAATAAACTAAACTATCATACTAAGAAATTTTAAAGCATTATTTTCTTGTAATACATTTAGTAACAAAAGTAATGATAAAGAAGTTGCAGTCGTACTATCCGGCCATAAAGCATGGCTACCTGCGGTGAAAGCGTTTTTCTGAGAACCCTTCAAATGCAGCCGACAATCCAAACTGTCCCATAGTAAACAAAGCCATTAACCTATTTCATGGGGGATATAATAATGTCGTATTTGAATTTATACTGCCTTAAAGCTGTTTTTGTTAAGCTAATCGTGACAAATTTTGTTTTTAACTTTTTATGGTTCTCATTTAACTTGGTGTATGGGGTGAAGATATGGGAAATTGGTAATTGAGATTGTTATTTTCATATTTTACTTTTCGCTTGTTTTTATAGGCTTTACGTATTAATTGCATTTTTCAACGAAATGGGTTTAGCTATTATTGAATTTTAAACTTTAAGTCTCTTTCCGCTTATAGAATGGTAGGCATAGAGAACTATAACACTCCGTTTTGCGTTTTCGTCCCGTGCGAAACTTAATTCCGCAGATATAATTTTCCAGACTAGGAAAATGTATTATAAATAATTTATTTTCCTGAGTGAAAATTGAACCCACAGCCATCGCACTTACAGGTGTCAAGTCTGGACTTAAATATTTCGAATTTAATTTAGTCCCTGTGACTAAACACTATAAGTACGCAAACGCTTAAAAGAAACTAATTGTAAATGCAATCCAGGATACTTTGCATCCTTCTTTACCATAACTTTGGATATATCAGCATACTATAAATAAGATATTTTCTCACGATACATAAACATTTATAATAATTGCTGTAACAATTGTAATTAAACTTATTAATAATGATTATGATGAGATATGGAAAGAATATGTATAGAAAAACTGTTGCAACAATGATATCCAAGATATACAAGGAAAAAACGCTTGTGGCTGTATGTCCAAGAATGTCGATCATTCGAGGGCTAAGACACGTCCCGAGATACATTTTAATTGATGGTGTGACTCATGGCTGGAGTTTGTGGCAATTGAGAATGTATGCAGTATGCACTGCATGTTGTAAACGACGGGATACGCCACGGGCGTGACGTGACGGTATTAAATATTCTTCGTTTATTACTGGTGTAATGGTTGAATGAATTCTATTATGTGTGGAATTATAGTTCATTGCAATTTTCATTTAAAATGTCAATAATAAATAAATATTTAACATGGATTTCTTGGAGCAGGGTATTTAATTTACTTAAATATCGTATGTCGTTTTTTTTATTCTTCGAGAGAAATGTATCGTAATATATTTTTCTTACTTAAGTCAAAAAAAGAAATAAGGAAGTGTCTATAAATAAAATCAGAACTATTTTTTATTAACTTAAACATTATTGAAAATGAAATGTTACATTATCTTAATTACTCATAACGCGAGATAATGCTTATAAATAAAGATAACTTTTAAATTTTTTACTTAAGTTTTTGTTGTGCTTTTTTTCTCGGTAAAAATACCTGATACTTTATAGAATAAGGAAAAAATCTATAACACCTGGTTTTTAAATTCCAGTAATACGATGACGTAATATCAGTAATTGCATAAGTTTCTCTTTTCCACAGAAAGCTAATCTTTCGCAATATCAACTTAAAGTTTTTAGATGAATCATTGTGTTCAATTTATTTTTTGGTAATTATATTAGTCATTACATAGATATATAATATAATATAATATTTAAATGTCATATATGAAAAAATACTGTGAAGTTTTTTTAAACGACGTTTTAAGATAGGTGTTTCTTAATAAGACTAGACTAGACTTTAAGCAGTATTGAGCACTAATTTATTTATTTTTTTATTATTACTGCAATTTATTTTAAACAGAAAATATTTATATAATACCTAAACATATATTTAAAACGTTTCTAAATACATATTACATGTAGCCTATGTGTGAATGAACAGCCGATAAGGTGTGGTCGCTTTCACCGAGACACGTGCAGTTTTGTAACGTACCTAAATCACAACTAAAATGTATGAGATAAAATATATTTTAGACATTTATACTAACAGTGTTGATTACGCAAGACATGTAAATTTTGAATTTAATATTTTATTACATATAGCTTTGCTTATTAATTATAATACGAAAAACCAGAAGCTGTTGAATAAAAAACAGTCCATAGAGTAGATACAATTAAACTAGATTGACAATGATCTAAATAATTATAGTGATAAATACTTTGTCATTATTAAAAAACATATTATATATTTTTAAATATATAAAATACCTATATTAGAGGCTGTCGTAGGACAGGGTCGTGTGACTGTAAACGTGACGGTTGCTGATTCGATTCCCACTTGGGGAAATGAGTTATTATTTATTAATATTTTTATTTCTTCACTCTGGTATAAAGATATAGTATGTGTAAGCTCTGCGACTTAACACTTAATGCCTAAGGAAAGTAGAGACGAAGTGTCTTAATACTAAATTCCCTCTGCCTGCTATATATATATACATTATACAAGATTGCGCTAAAAAAATACAATATAAAATATAATATATACCAAACATAATATTAAAATGTCTTAACATATTAAAATTGAGGTTTCCTCTACCAAATGGCATGCGAGAGCGTTTTCCTTCTTATTTCATTCACGGCATGAAGCCGACGGCCCTTCCCACGACTCGCGAATGTGCCAATTAGATGCACTCCGCCCGCAACATTAATACCGTTCACAATCTAATAAAGTCTATACAAAAACTACTTATATAATATCTATTATATTATATATTAAGATTATTATATATGTGAGATTATAGTATTTTTTGTTATGATTATATTGTTGAATAGTATAAAGGATTTTATTGATTAGAAACAATATGTCAAGCATCTTTATATGTATAGGTTCGCAATTATAAAAATTAAAATTGGTTGTTTTTTTTTTCGGCTTGTGCTATCCTTTTTAAATGGATCAATCCATTTTGACAATGTCGATGGCCTACTGCGATAATTGACGCATCGAAACGTGATTTTACCGACGAAATTTCGAAAAATGGCGTAAGAATTGGGGGGGCCGCGTGAGCCGTGCCCACTCCAGTCTCGTTTTTGTCCAGAAAAATAAAAGAATAACGTTTACACAAACATATCTATTCAAAGCTAAAATCCAGACCTCCCCCAGAAAATATCTCCAAACATTTCCATGGAAATAGTACAAAATGACATGAGGTTTAAAGCCGCAGCGCAATGCGTCAAAGTTTACAAATTCACGGAACTACTCCCTAGTATAATATATTGCAAGAAAATCTACGTCAATCGCTGTCTGTCCGCGACCACGAGTGAATGGATGCTAGCTTGAAGGAACTTGCAATAATATTAACCGCACAACAAAACAAATAACAGTCTGATTCACATTTACTTGAGGCCACTCATTATACCTACAGAAATAAAAAGGTTTCGTAATGAAATTAATATCTAAAGTCAATATGGGTGGTATAAATATATATTATACAAATATGTTATTAAGGTATTTTTTTTAACATTTTTCATTTACCACTTAAGATAAAATAAAGAGCAAATCAGCTTCACGCTGAATCCCGCACACAGAGGATAGGCAGAGGGAACCTAGTGTTTTTCAAACTTTCCCCACTTTTCGCCAAATTATGGAGGCATTGCATGTAAATTTAAATAAATATTTCATTTCCTCGAGTGGAGATCGAACCCACAACCGTTTACAGTCACACTTTGTGGCCTGGCTGGCCTCTATATTAAAAAGTTTTTTTTAATATTACACTAAAATAGCTATAGGCAAGCATTAAACAGGGAACTGTTTAGTATGTAATGCGCAAGCGCAGGCAGGATACAAAGTAGATATTTCGCTTTGTTGTCGCGTGGTCGCGGGTGAAATATGTAAACACCATGCCATGACAGGACGTTGACACTATGCCGCGTGCCGGCACGTCTCCTCTAAGCTTGATGGTTTACCCAAAAATCTATTTTTCTAAATACAAAACCTAGGTTTCTATTAAAGAAATTAAAATGTACACATAAGAAGTAATAGTGTTACCGAATCTGATAAAAATATGCTCTTACGCATGGAACGATGAAGTTATGAAATAAGTAAATGTTTACTTTCATATGTATTTAAAAATGTTTACATTTACAAAGATTTGGTATATGGCATTTTTTTTAGCCTCACTCTGTTTTCCGCAGACCTAGACCAGGAACTTAGGAACACAGTGTTAAGACTCTGTTCCTATTAAGACACTATCGAAATCTGGCGGCGTATTCAATGCCGCACTTCGGCTCGTTCCCAGAGCGAAGAAATGAAAATTCCTCGAGTGGCGACTTCAAATTAATTATTAATTAAAAATATTAAAATATAAATAATAATTCGTATTTCATAACACAGTAAGAGCATGACATAGCCTAGATATTTATCTCACAACTTTTTTTAACGATCACTTCCTGTACAAAAGCAATAAAAATTTCAAATAGTAAATGTATTTAAGTATTTTAAAATGTATATACATAAGTCATTTTTTCGAGCAATGGTAAGTAAATAAATGAAAAGTTCTCAGTACCGGCGCGTGTTGCTATCAACCGCCGCTATTTACACAGCTAAGTAAACTTTAAGTGTTTGTTATTATCCTCAACCGGTATAAAAAGAAACTTCTTTTAGTTTACAACAAGAGACATTCTTGAACAATGGCAGTCCTTATTTTAATGGTTGAATTATATCAAACTGTAATGACAACATTACGCCAGCGCCTAGAAAACTGTAAAATAATAGCATCATTGTGAACAACGATATCTCGACAAAACTGGGTCGGTTAGTTACCTTAGTCTTACCTTAACTCTACTATGTAGCTTTTACTCTATTGAGTTTAGATTTTTTTTAATAAAAAAAATTAATTAAATCAGCTTCAAATATATCACGCGCACAGCAGGGTTAAGGAAACCTAGTGTTAAGACAGTACGTTGTCCATTTTATTATTTATATATTTTATTATGAATAATATTGCAAATATTTAACCTTTGAATTTATAAGTTATTTTAATGATAATTTGCTGCTTTACCTGCACAGTCATCAGTAATGACATTTTGTTTGCACCTACCATAACGTGTTGATATCGTGTGACAGAAACATTAACGTTATACTTATTTATGTAACAGTATTTAAACTCACGCAACGCAGTAGCTCTTCCAATCTTAGAATTAATTCATAATCTTCATTTCATTTTATGTCGACCCTTTTTTTTAAATACATAGAGTGTAGACACACTCTCACTTTTTATTGATCGGTATTCAGAAAGTTTTAACTTTCCCTTGCGCTATCGAGCAACGGCCACCTAAGTACGTTATTTGAATGCGCTTAACTTTTTTGCTATAAAAGTAAGCGCGAATTTTTAAATACTTTGGCTTGTTTTCTTTTATTTTTAGAAAAGTTTTGTTTAACATTTGTAAGTAATTCTTAAGTCTTCATCTAGAAGTGAATATTATAATAATAGAATTTTTTTAGCAATAATAAAAAGATATAAATTAAGGTAAAAACTCTGGGCGCCGGTGTCGAGCTTCTAAACTTACGAGTGTTGTTTACACA
>JAEBDU010000100.1:24421-75849 GCA_016802625.1 Heliconius numata
CTGGGCGCCGGTGTCGAGCTTCTAAACTTACGAGTGTTGTTTACACACAGAGCACTGTGCGTGTGTGCGGGCACACACATGCGCAGGTCGTGCACGCCGGCGGCGGACACAGGTTTACTCAATGAACTGTGGCCAGGGCTGGGCTTATTGCCTCGGGATTTATCGACGTTTAAACACAATCATTGGTCGGTAGTGTCATGTTTATTACAAGGTCCGAGCCCGATATCGTTCTCTTTTTAATCATACGGGACGATAATATCTCGTTTTTAATTACGATAAATGATACAGGCGGCGTATCGCTTAACAATCCGTGTTCCTTTGGCAGTTCACTTTTAAATAGATACATAAAACCAATAACTTGATTCGATTTTATATAATATAATTCGCATGATAGAAAATCATTGCTGATATACTTATTTCGGTAGTTGCGTCATCGTTATTAAATGTGGCAAAGAGATATCAATAGACCAGTTCGTTTAATACCAGTTAGATGTCACATATTTTCTATAATAGACGCGTTACAGATTAAATACAAATAATATATAATAAAAAAAACTAAAAGACATGTTTTTCTACAGCAAGTGATACAGAATGTACTTGGAGCTATAAATTATTAAATTGTATGAGTCTAACTAAAGTAGAGTGGTTTACTAGTTACCTCGGAAGAGTTTCAATATTCAGGTCCTGGCTCCATCATCACACCAGCTCGTTGATACCATAATACTGTCATCTAAGCTACGTATAACTGCCAAGTTTCATGAGGATACAATTATTACAAGTGGTTTAAATTCCGATTCTTAGATTTTATTATGTAATAAACTATGTAGTTTATTACAGCTCGACCTAATAAAAGCGTGTTAAAAATAAGAATTACGTATCTTGAGTGGGGCATAACATAATATGAAATAGAAATTCTTGAGAAATATTATACATATTAAGAGTTTTATAGAACTTATATAATTAATATATATTTAAAAAAAATGCAATTATGCCATTGCAATATATGATAGCAGAAATAAAAAAATAAACCAACGTATTTAAGCCTATTAAAATTCGATGATTTATTACGGATTGACAGATACAACACTACCCTTTAGATTAGAGCGTTAAGTGGGCGGGATTGTTGATCCGACTAGCGGTGCACCTTCTTTCCCGCTCTCACGTTTTATTGTTTTACATGTAGACACGTTGTTATTACTATTCTATATTTTTTTTCAGGCTTCACGCAGTATCCCGCACGCAGGGTAGGCAGAGGAAGCCTGATGTTAAGACTACTTGCTCCCCAATTTCCGCCGAATTCTGAAAGTACTGCATCATGCATTTTGAAGTCAACGCCGCGCTTTGCCTCGATACCAGACCGAAGAAATGCATAATATATTAAGTTCACTTCCTCGAATGGAATCGAACCCACAACCTATCGCGATTACAATCCACCATCGTGCCCCGTCACTTCCCTGCAATTATTAAATAATTACAATAAAAAAATATTATAAATACTCAAATACATAACTCTTACGTATATAAGATACATAAGATACATAAGTAAAAGCATGGGTAGCAACTAGTCGTAAAAGCGATAAGTATCGTCCTGGAAACGGAGCCCGAGATGCTCGAGACCGGGGTATGGGTGGTCGGCGCGAAATTCGGCGGAGCGCTGCCCTCAAGACCGGTTCTGAGAACGCTCAGGGACCATTGTCTGCCTTTACTGCCGACGGTCCGATCAACACATACGTTAAACCAAAGTGGCTTGGAAACTTGTGGGAAAACATAAGATCGATGCTTGTGTTAAATGCTGTATTTTTTTTAATAAATTATGACCAAATTTTAATTTAATTAAATTATGTAACTTTTAAATTTACTTTAAAATTTTATATTATAATAGATTTGTAATTAGTTAATTAATTCACATTTATTTACTATATACAAAATACATATCGAATACCTCGACTCCAACTCTCATCACAATAAAGAACGACAGTTACCGATTGCCAAATAAAACGACGCGTCCGAAAATAAACATTATATTATTACAGACGCCCGACATATTAGAATCAGATAGACGATAGATTATAATGAAAACATTGTACCGTCGTCACGGGAACAGGTGACTTGAAAAAATAAGATGTGACGGTTTCCAAACAGCCCACAACAATGGAAGTCCTAATCTCTTTTTCGTTAGCGTCCCGCCATATTTCATTCTGGCAGCCATTGTCAATAACGGCCGAGGTCAGAGGCAAATAGGAGAAAAGAACGTGGAGATTTTATTTCCTTTTCCAAAGACCCGACCAAAATAAGCGGCAGAGTTCTGTTGCTTGAGCGCGCCGCCTTTTAAAACACGAAGTTTATTTTTTATTTTTTTCGTCTTTTCATTAATATATTAGGATGGATTCGGGCTGTCATTTTTTTTTTGCTGCTGCTAGCTAGAATTATTTACCTGACGCATATTCGGGTCGGTTTTACATTGAATGTTATTACTGAGTCGTGTGAAATATTGTATTTTATGCATCCATTAAATAATAACGTAAGTGATTTATGAGAAATTCTTAGAATGATTACGCAATATTATTGTTTGTATATGTAACAATTAAAATTCTATATCAACAAGAATAATTGTTTTGAAGAACATGAAAATTAAATTAAATCAAATCAGCTTTATGCTATATACCGCACACAGCAGGGTAGGCAGAGGGAACCCAGTGTGTATTGCATGTTGCGTGGTGGTACTCAACGCCGCGCTTTGCCTAGACACCAGAGAAAAGACAATATAAACGCCTGCGGCACGACAGGTCTCAAACATGAAGAAGAACATTCTGTGATTTATTCAAATACCATGTCAGATATAAATCAATTAGGTACATTGGAAAGATGGTTGCTTCTCTGTCAAGGCTAACGATTTGCGGTGAGAAAACAATGGAAAGCCTTCACCTTACATACCAAGTGCTTTTTGCATAACAAACAAGTGAACGAGCAAGTGCCAAACATTACCCTACAGCGGTTTCGCATTAACTTTTTAGTATCGAGAATGTGTCATTGTGTTGTATGAAAACACTACTTGTTGTAAAACAATAGAAATTGGTTTGCTAGAATAGGTTTTTCATATTTTAAATTGTAGTGGGAAACGGCGTGTTTTAACACTAGGTTCCCTCTGCCTACCCTTTTGTGTGCGGGATACAACGTGAAGCTGATTTTTTTATTTATATAGTAAATGGGATTCTAACCTATTTTAATATTATTTAGAAAAAGCTTAAGCTTATACTTACATACAAATAATAAGTGCAGTATTTAATGCAGTATTTACATTGTGTTAAATACAAAACTTCTATATCATTATTTTACAATGAGTGGGTACATATTAAAATAAATAAAATAAATCTTTTTATGTAAAATCTCATAGTTTGCGTAACTATTGCCGTGTCACTGCTAGGTTAGACAGAAGATCAACTTAACAATCAGAAAGGAAATTGCCAATTGACCCTCCATTTGACTTTTCAATTGACCAGCTCAAGACTTGGGTCTGGCGGATAGCTAGAGAATTAATTTTGTCACCTATTCGTACTATTACAATAAATTGAACATTACATTTCATTTCATAGCTGGATTTTTCTTAATTTAAATATGTTCCGCGAGGTTCTGATCGCCGTCTATTGCATACATAATGAAACTTTTAATTAAAAATATGGATAAATTAAAAAATATATTTTTAATATCGCGGCTAGTCGCGGCGTAGGGGCACAAGCGTGAAACAGATAGCACGGCAGGTTCGATTCCCACTCGAGAAAATAAAATATTTAATATTTTCATTTTCTCACTCAGGTCCTCCGCTCCTCCTATATATGCGCAATGCCGCCAAAATCCGGCGTAAAAAATGGGGAACGGATACGTCTTAATGGGAGCGAAATATCTGAACACTAGGCTCCCAGGTTCCCTCTTCCTACCCAGCCATGTACAGGATACAGCGTGAAGCTAAAAAAATAAAAGTAATCTTCTTGTTTGTTTACTTTAAGACAAGGCTTTAGCAATGTAGGTTACATTACACAGGTTTCCATTCTCACTGTCAGACTCCGTCTTAAACCGTATTATTATATCATAATACCTACATAACAAATGAAATATTCACAAGTTTGTTACTGCAACAATACTTATGTATAATTGCTTCTCAACTACGCGATAACAATCGTTCGTGATGTAAAAATTAGTTCAGATTTGAATTTTATGAAATGCCTTAAGTTGAGCAACGGACAGGTAATATTTTAAGCTCAATAATTCAATGTTTTTGACGTTTGAGTGTAGACAATGACGAATCATTAGCAGCAACAATTTTCGCCTTCATCGATTCTTAAATAACATCTTCTATATGATATTAAATATATTATAAAAAAGTTTTCTTTATTATAAAATAAGTATATAAATGATAGTAGAAGTAAATTTTTCAAAAAGTAATTATGTACTTTTTAAATTCATTAAAATCATGGACTTAATAATTGATATTTTTTTAACCTTCAAGCTGTATCCCGGGCAAAGTACAAGTAGGCAGAAGGAACCTGGGAAGCTAGTGTTAACATACTCCTTTCCACTACGCCACTTCCGAATATCTAAGAGCTCACAGGCCTATAGAAACTGCAGGAAAAAGTTTTTTTTTCTATTAGCAGTATCAGCTCAAGGCTTCTCCTTATTTATTTTCTGGTTATTAGTTAATAGAAATATATTATTACAAAACCTATACCTGTCTAATATGACTTATATTAAACAATATTTTTATACCCAAATTAAAAACATGTATTAGCTACGGTGTATTGGACACGCTTATTAAACAATCGTATGGCCGTGATATTAATAAAATATAGTTAATTGGCTCAACAGTTCACGTTGGCTCTCCGCCCAGCTTCTCCGAATTAGATGTCGCACTGCTCTAAATAGTTCGTTGCACTGACTGACCAGTCGGTTTCCCAATAGTGTATAGATTTAAATTCGGTATTCTTCTTCCACACATTTATTGTAAAATTAATATATGAGTATATTAATAATTCATTTTACAAAAAAAAAAAATTAAATCAGCCCACATTGAATCCCGCACACAGCAGGGTAAGCAGAGGGAAACCAGTGTTAAGACAGTCCGTTCCCCAAATTCGATTCCCACGACTGGGAATACAGTTATTTATATTCTAAGTTATAATAATATAATTAATAAATAATTAACTACTAATACATATTTAATACATGTTTTGCCAGACTAAATCCTTTTACTATTTAATTTTGTATTTCGAAACAATGCAACAGAACGACCAGCTGACTATATAAATATATTGTTTTGTCAGCTCAAGCTACCGTCGCCATAAATTAAGGTTTAAACACGATCGAACTGTAGTTTAGTAGAATTACATAAATCATATTGTGAAAGACAAGTAGGTTTCGTGTCAGCTTTATTAACTAAAAGGTATACGTACTTATATTTATATTATAACTAGCGACCACCTTGCGGCTTCGCCCGCTTTTACTACTGGATTATTCATATAATGTATGTTTGCAAAGCACTTAAGATAATGTGAAAATTAATTAAACTCTAATGCAATCCGCATTTTCGTAGTTCCAATAAGGATTTTCCAATTGTTTTACTCTAATTTTAAATCTGTGCTACTAATCTTTTCAAGTACTTATTAAAATATATTTAAATGACTATTTTTAGATAGTTAAATGACTATTTTTAAAAGGAAGAAATTATAAACAAAAGCCTTCCTACTAATAACTACTACAAAAAATATGAAACCAAATATATCGCGCTGAAATAATACATTCAACTCCAATTATCCAATACGTGCAAACGCATCTAAATCTTCGTTGCTATACCTCTATAGCGGGCGGGTTTTTTTTTTCGAGCTTGTGGTTAATGCTGAAGAGGGTATTCTGTCCTTGATGAAAAGCAAGCACTACGTGGCTGTCTGTGAGGAAAATTAAATAGAATGCATTGGCCGGGAATCGAACCCGGGCCGCCCGCGTGGCAGTCGAGCATTCTACCACTGAACCACCGATGACTGCTCATGACGCGCTTGTATAAGCAAAACGTCGCGGGGCGCGTTTCGCAGCCAGGATGTTTTGATATTGTAACAACTTCTAAACTACTTATTAAAATGAAAAACAGTAAAAGACAGTTTTGGTCTACATTAAATAGCCAACGTAACTAATATACTTATTTATATGCTGAGAGTAAGGGATAAGTGAAACTTGAGTAACATACAGCTGATGTGTCAACGGCGTGATGTGTCAACAATTAAATGCGTTTTTCTCTAAAACTATTCGCAATTTCGAAATAGTGTAAAAGCAAATTTTATCTTCGTTTAACGTAGAAATTTAATAAAGTATTTTAAAGGATAAAGATTAATACCATTATGGAAAAATATCTCCCACAATAAAAAATATATTGAAATTACTATTTTTAAACAGAAATATGATCACTACACGTTATCCTTAAAAGTTAAAAATATGCCGTCGCGGACTTTTTTGTAGATCTTATTAAGAGGAACAATACTCTAGTACATTATTTTCATGTAGTACTTACCATTAAAGCAGCGCATGCGCGAAAGTGTCTCAATAGGTAGGACTTTAGACACATTTATCGTATTTATGTTAATTTATATAATAATGTACAAATAATGAACTATATATAAACCTTCCCTGAGAAATACTCGACTTAGTGGTGAAAACCGCATAAAAATCCGTTGGGTGGTTTAGAAGAAGAAGAGTTAGAAAGTTCAGACAGACACGAAAAGCGACTTTGTTTTATAAGATATAGGATACGTATTCCTGTTTAAATAATTGCTTTTATTTTTTAATGGTAATTTGTTAATGTAATGGGGTGTTACCATAGATAATTAAAATTTATAAAACATTAATTAATTAATATAAAATAGAGGCCAGTCGTGGCAAAGGAGCACAGTGTGGCTAAACGCGACACGTTTACACTTACACTTTGTGTGGGTTCGATATTTAATATTTCGCTCTAGTGTCAAGGGAAAACGCGCTGTTGAATTCTTTCACTCAACACGCAATGCCTTCAGATGAACAGAAAATAGGGAGCGGATGTCTTAATACTAGGTTCCCTCTGTCTACCCTGCAGTGTGCGGGATATATACTAAAAAAAATACCTAATAGGCAAAAAAAAATATGCTTTTGCTATTACATAACAATTCTGATTCAAATAAAATATAAAAATATTTCTTATATTTTCCTCAACATTATAAAAAATATGTAAGCATACAAAAAACTAACAATTTATTATATCAGTATATATAATAAAAATTATGTCGATAATAATTAAATTGCAGAGCGAAATTAATTAATATTCGCAAAAAAAAACACGTAAGTTCATTCACCTCGGCATGCCGGTATTAAATTTTATTGTATCTAATTCAAACGAATTGTTAAGAATTAAATAATGCCTTTTAACCTTTACGCTGCTATTATAGAGTGTAAATGGGGATCAATTTTTTGTTAATTTTTACATAAGCAACTTTAAAATATTTTTAAAACATTGTGATATTTCTTTATTTTTTTAGCATCACACTGTATTCCGCACATAGCAGGATAGGTAAAAGGAACCTAGGAACTTAGTGTTAAGACACCCCGTTCTCGTTAAGCCACTTCCGTTGCCCACTTTTCGGCTGAGTTCTAGAAGCATAAGGTGTTACGGGGCGAATAAATGTAAATATGAAATATTTTATTTTCTCCAGTGAGAATCGAACCTATAACCTGTCACGTTTACAGTCGCACGCTTATACCCCAGCGCCACTACTGGTTTCATATACAATTTGTAAAAATACATACAAAATATACTTAATACTTATGTTTAAAAACCTTAAGAACAAAAGGGAGGACCACATAACAAGAGAGCAATTATGGCTGAGTGGTCTAGTGGTCAGCACGTCTACCGCACTAGAAGTTGTAAGTAAATTTTACTTTAAGTTTGTACTTATCAACGTTTAAAGTAAAATATTTTCTGTTGCTTTCACACTTTTTCTTTATATCTACAAAATAATTAATAAATTTGGTTACAAATTAAAACATAATCATATATGAAACTTAATAATTTTAATTATAAAAAATCATCTCCGGTCAGTCGTAGCCCAGAGGAACAAGCGTGTGACTGTAAAAGCGACAGGTGGGTTCGATTACCACTCGAGGAAATTAAAAGTTTTATATTTTCATTTTTTCGCTCTGGTCTCGAGGCAAAGCGCGGCGTTCAGTTCCACCACTCAATACGCAATGCCTCCAAAACCTCCAAACAAAAATTACCGATGTGACGACACTTCTGTAATTAGTTTAATTTTTTTTCCAGCTTCACGCATTTAGCAAGGTAGGCAGAAGGAGCCTATTGTTAAGACACTCCGCTCCCCATTTTCCGCCGAAATCTTATTTCTCATTTCTTACTTAAGTGGCGGAAATCAAAGCCGCGTTTTACGACACTAGAGCGAAGAAATGAATCGAGTAGAAATCGAACCCACAACCTATCGCGTTTACACTAACACGCTTATTCTCCTGCACCACGACTGGCCTTCTAGTTTGAATATAATAGTTATAAATAAATGCCAATAAAACTTTATGACATAAAACTAACTATGCAAAAGTTAGTCATGTTGTAAATATGTAAAGATAACATTCTACAGATATTACAAATATGCAATGATATCTGCTATGAGGATGAACAATAATTATAATAATGGTACGAGTGTGCTTTGTGTTATGGATGGTTTTTTAAATAAAGCAATAAAATATTAAATATTTACTATTAGAATTAATTGTTTGTCTATTATGAAGAATCTAAAATTCTACCTAGTGTTCATTTGTTTACAGGTTCTCTCTGTATTTCACTGGGAAAGCCGAGAGAATCTGGTGTCTGGCTACTTACCGCTAACTACTTTTTGTCAGAACTAGATAAATTATATGTTAAGTGGCGCAACTCAACGCCGTACACTTTCAGAGCGGGGAATATAAAAATAATTAATTACTTACTCCGAATGGAATCGAACCCATATTTGCAACACGAGCACTTAAATAATGTTATCCTTTTTCATTCTCTCATTCATAAGATTTTTTAGTCTTTATTATATGATTTAAAATTGGAATCTTTGATTTCTTAATTTTTTTTATATCATACAAAAAGGATTTAACCCAAAAACCATCAAAAAGGATTGTTCAAATGCAATGACAAGATTGGCATACGATTTAGTTCTATAAAAAGAAACAGCACTTAAATGACCTATTGTGAAACGTGAACTATAGGAACACAATGAAAACAAACGTAACAATAGTTTCGTGGGAACGAATGCACAAATTGCAAGGGTCAAGTGGCTACGGTAAATGCATTTTACGTCATAATACAATTCATAGAGGAGATCAAATTATAACAAATTTGAGGCCGTCGTGACGGTTGTGGGTTCGATCGCCACTCGAGGCAGTGAAATGTTTATTTACATTTATATTTCCATTTCTTCGCTCTGGTAAGCAAAGCGCGGCGTTAGGTTCTGCCACTCAAACTGCAATGCCTCCAGAATTCGGTAGAATGTGGGGAACGGAGTGTCATTAGGTTCCCTCTGCCTACCCTGCTGTGTGTGGGATACAGTGTGGAGCTGATTTAATTTTGAATTTTAAAATTAGAACAATCTTGGTCTTTTACCTTAAGTCTTACTTGTTAGGTTTTTTTATTATCTTTATTAAATGTCAGTGTTAAGGTTATGTGTTAACATATAATAGCTAAGTATATATTACGTTATTTAGAATAATCTAGAATGATGGCACAAATTCTATTATAATCTTTTATTATTTGATTCCTATTATTAAAACGTGGTAAAAATATAAAATTATATATATTTATTTAATTATTTTAAAATTTATTCTGCCTTCTAAAATCTATATGATGAAAAAAACCTGACATTTCCATGGCAGTGATAATAAGTTTATCAATACAGGAAATACCGAAAACAAATAGTTCAAAGAATGCATAAACTTAGCATAAATACAATCTTAGACCAGTAAGTAGACGCGATACTTTACTGCAGTAACTTTAAAGCCATTGTTTGAGAAATAGTCACGACTTCGAATCCGCCAGCACAAACTGGTCTCGTGATGGATTTATCATAATTCAACCTGTTGTATTATCAAATTTAGATAACTGTCGGATACTTTCACTGGTACCGTTCACTTTCCCCAGCGAACTAATGAGCCCATTTCTTGCGCAACAATAGTATGTATATGTGGTCTCGATTGACCACCTGTTTAGGTTACATGTAATATTAAATTAGTTTTTATACAGTTTCCCAATGTATCCTGTATATAGGAGGGTAGGCAGAGGGAACCTGGTGTTGAGACACTCCGTTCCTCACTTTCCGCTGATTTTTACGAGGCTTTGTGTGTTGAGTGGGTCAACGCTGAGCTTTTGCCTTGGTACCAGAGCGAGAAAATGAAAATATTAATAAATAATAATTCAGCTCTCGAGTGGTGATGGGGGACCCTTGTGCCTCTGTGCACGACGGCCTCATACTTTATAAATTAGTTTTCAAGTATTTATTTAGTTGATCTTTTTACCACCATTCAATAACGTTATAACATGGCTAAATTCGTATTTATTGGCACTAATTCAAATATTTTTGACAAAGTACCGTATGCGGCTAAACTATTTAAAATTGACAGTGATAAAGCTGTTACCTCATCGCTATTATGGCTTTGGCCAACTTCTGGTCCCACATTGTTATGGTGTCTGGTTTTTTTTTTTATATTTTAGGTGTAAAATAAACTTTTGAAGTTAAAAAATATTCGAAGTAACATATAATTTTCCATAGAGATAAAGAAATGTTAACAATTTTCATTTTGGGATTCCTCTGCGTTAAATATAAATATGCCTGTGACAAATAACTGTGGTCTTTAAAATGATAATGTTATTAGGTTACGAAAGTAAATTAAATGAAAAAAAAATTAGTACAAGCGGGCGAAGCCGCAAGCGGGTCGCTAGTATTTAATATGCATGCTAGATATTGTACCTTAAAGAGACCAATATTAGAAATAAATGTATCGATTCCCATGGTCTTTAGCTACGATATTTTGATTTAATTAAATTAAACGTTTAAAACGTCGTGTTATACATTCGTCACGGTGGCTTATCTTTTATTGGTTGAAATACGACGCTGCGCCGAACGTCAATAGCGTCAGAATTACGTTCTTTTATTTATTTATTTTTAGGTTCACGCTGTATCCTGCATATAGCAGTATAGGCAAAGGGAACCTGGTGTAGGCTCCCAGGTTCCCTCTACCTGTTACGATACTTTGTTACCCTTAAGACATTTCCCTTCCTCATTTTCCGTCGAATTCCGGAGGTATTGTGTGTTGAGTGGTGGAACTCAACGGCGCGTTTTAGCGCGCAAATTCAACGCTGCGCTTTAAAATATTTCATTTCCTCGTGTGAGAATCGAACCCACAACCTGTTTAAAGTCGCACGACAGCCTCAACTATGTTATACGAAAACTTATACATAATTATTACTTTTCATATCTTATATAATTGAAAAATAAATAATAAGCAAACTAAAAAAAAACGAATTCAATATATCTTTTAAGGACGTGACAAACAGTTATATAATAACATAAAAAATTATAAAACCTCCTTTAAAATAAAACAATAAAAAAATCAAAAAATCTCATTTACACCTCTATTCTACAAGATAAAGTAGGTCAGTATTATTAAGAAGTAGTATCGTTCAAACATAGCACGCGTCCAACATTCTTTTGGCCTAGTTCCTCCATTTATTTACTTGGTAACTCAAGACACGGATAGAATCCTCTATTTTCAATTCGCGTCAACAGAAGAAACTGGGTCAGGTCCGGTCAAATGAGAATTTTAGAGCCTTTTAGACGCTATCGACACACTGAAATTGCATTGTTCTCATTTAACTATTTAATATTACGTACGGGTAACCATTACGTCCTCGTCTACAAATAAATGGTAAAAATATTCAAGCTTTAAATAATTAAAAGTTCGATTTAAATCTATTAAATCAGCTTCACGCTGTATCCCGCACACACCAGGTCAGGCACAGGGAACCTGGTGTTAAGACACTCTTTTACCCACTTTCCGTCAAATTCTGGAGACATTGCGAGTTGACTGGCGGAACACAACGCAGCGCTTTGCCTTGACACCAAAGCGAAGAAATGGAAATATAAATTGAAATAAATATTTCATTTCCTCCAGTAGGAATTGAACCCACAACCAGTCGCGTTTACAGGCACACTTTGTGCCCTGACTGGCCTCAAGTTCACTATTCATTCTTATATAAAGATCAAAATAAGATAAAGATCAATACAGATATTGGAAATAATAATAATAGGTGGTAATAGCAAAAAGATTTTGAAAAGAAATCAGCGTTGCACGCGCCGTCGACGCGGGCGCAGGGCCAATGAACGGTGACAGGTGCCGCGCAGCCAATCCCGATACAAAGATTCATTTTACGCGACCCACTTAGAACTAACAAAATTACGTATTTTATCCTTTTCCGACTTATTGTTTTATTGATAGTTGGAGCGAGAGGTGTAAATGTGTATTTGCAACGTCACAAATTGACGGGATAACATGTACAGCTATTGCTAAAACCTAAATTATTTTTTAAATGATTAAAAGACACAAAAAGGAATCAATTATATTGCTTTAGGTATATAAGAGAAATCAAAAAATTGAGTTAAATTGTAAAGACGCGAACAATCTAAAGACATTTGGCCTATATCGACATGCCATTGTTATACGTAGACTCGGCACCAGCAAATGCCAAGGTAACATATCGTAACGAAGACTCACTTAATAGCTATATTAATAACGCATATTGAAAGTATTAGATGTCACAAACCGTTTGTAGAATTACTCATGCAGAATATACTTAAATTCCATTATAATATGAATCTTGACAAATATAATATATGTAATATAGAAATATGCCTCTATGCCTACAGTATGTTCATTTTATGCACACAATAATTAAATAGAGTGTTTTAACACTAGGTTATTTCTGCCTACCCTTCTTTATGTGGGATACAGATAGAGAAGTCAAAAAAATTGTCAACAACTTTATATCATTTACATAATATTAAACTAAAAGCCCAAATGTTCCAAAATAAATATTAGGGCAAGTTCCTAATTTCATACTCCAGTTTTCATTAGAAACATATGCTAGTCGCGGCGCTAGCGTCAATATCGCATATTTTATTGGACTAAAAAATTGGCATAACGCCCAAACCATTACAGCTTGTTGCCTAATAACTCAAAACCTTACAGCATAAGACAAAAGGAAGATTAACGTGATTTTTTCTTTAGCAATCTTCGCATATGTTAGAATTAGGTCTAAAGAATGCCACACGCGTTGGATATTTATTTTGTTTTCGTTGTCTGTACTATAAAACTAAAAAAATATTTTAGTTTCATTAGTTATGTATTTATTATATAACTATAATAGTAGTAAATTGGTAAAAAACATAGAATTACTCTGTCTCACAATAATACATTATGGAGAAATAAAATTATGGACATATTTTGGATAAAAAACCCTGTTTCCTAACGATTTACTTCACACAAAATCTCAATTTATTCTCAATTTATTTTATCTTTTGGTTGCTTATTCCACATTTTCTATCACTCACAATGTCAGCATACCGTAAGTCGTTTTGCACAGTGCCCGACAAATCCGGCCGACATCTACATCTACTATTGGTAAAGCTAAACCCATAAATCTGACCCTGACACAGTTCTCTCTTGCACCGTTCTCCAAGACCTAATTATGTGGAGCGAAGTAATAAGAGTAGATCAACGATAGGAAACGGACGGTTGAACAAGGAAACGTGCTCAACCGGTCAGTAACGGAAAACATTCAACTTTAGAATCCGTTAAATCGTAACCAATCTAATGATTACTATAAATGGTGATTTAAAATTAAATCTCTCTCTCTCTCTCATCTCGTTTAGTTATTTAGCGATCGTGTTTTATGAGATTTGTATCCTTTTAAATGTACTTAAGTCCATTTTAAAATTAATTTATTAGAAATAAACGTATATCTATGAATATAACGACGAAATAGAACGTGATATTAAATAATTAAAAAAATAAGTGAAAAATGTTAGAAATGTGAATGAATCAACACAGTTGTCGACAAAAGAACGTGATCGGCCACGCTGATATCGTAGTTGATAAAGTTACCAACGCCATTATACTGCAAAATACTAAAATACTATGATTTGTATTGCTTTTGGTTCACTTATTTTTAAGTGCTTTTGCTGTGATTTATGCAAGAATTTCCAATTTTAAGACCGCTAATGTTAAAATTTTACAAGATTAGGTATAATAGGTTAAAAATTGTTATGCATTTTATAGTACTTGTTGTTAAACTAATTAAATATTTACACTATTGAATATAAATAAAATATATTTTTTAATTTAAGCGATTTTCGCGTTTTGTCAAGAAGGCAGAAAAATTTATTAATTTGTCATTCATTGCTCTATTCTCCACTCAGAGACATTCATATAGTATTGCGGAACCTTACGCCACAATTATAACACAATATAAGTAAATTAAATAAACACGTATACAAGGAAATGTTATGTACGGTATGTACCTATATGAAATTCGAGTAACTTTATGAATCAGTGTAATTACATGAATCAATATTCAATAAGTAAATTTTCAAATATTTCTATAGAAAAATCTAGCTCACAAAAATGTACCTTATATGAGTTAGCAATAATTCAATATAAAAAAAACATTAAATTATTATAAAAATGTAAACTCTTATTAAATTTCTCTTTGTATTAACGAGACGTGTGTTTGATTTAATACTATTTAATTAAATATGACAATAAATTAATTTTTAACAAAAAGAAAAACCGACTTCTAACAACGAACTAAAAAGTGAAAAATAATTATATAAAGATTTTGTAATTTTGAAGTCGGTGCCAAGTAAAACAAACAGGCTTAGTAATTAGATATTGTAGTAAGGGTGTTGTAGCATTAGTTTGACACCAACTTCAAAATTACAAAATCTTTATATAATTATTTTTCACTTTTTAGTTCGTTGTTAGAAGTCGGTTTTTCTTTTTGTTAAAAATTAATTTATTTTACGATTTTTAGTGATGGATAGATCTTAAAATGATGCTTCTTGAACGAGTGGTGATGGTGGTGGTAGTGGTTGTGATTGTTCTTTGTAAAACTTCATTTAATTAGCTATTATTTTTGTGCAAAGTTACATTTTGGTATATTGACAAGAACATACATAAAAAGTATTCGGGTGAATTCGGAATCTCCCTTTTTTGAAGTTGGTTGAAAATGAGAACATTCTTTTTTTTGAGATTGGTTGTAAAGAAATGCAACGATCAGGAATCTCACCTCTGACATCAATATAAAAAGTTTTTGCTTGTAACTATTACAGTATAATCAATTTTTTACCAAAAAAAAACAAACTTTCTCAATTTTCACCGGATTTCATAATCGGAACCTAACCAAACTTTCACCAAATTATCCTTCAAGTGTATCTTTTCAAATAAAAAAAGAATCATCAAAATCGGTCAGCGCGACATTGAGTTATTCGGCTATTTGTCGCGCACATACATATGTGATTTTCTCATAGATACCATTGTCAGACATGAACCAAAAAAAAATGGGACCATTCGGGAAGCTTCACCTTTCAAACAAAAAAAAAAATTCAAAATCGGTTCACCCAGTCAAAAGTTATGAGGTAACAAACATAAAAAAAAATAAAAAAAAAATTAAAAAAAAATTAAAAAAAAATACAGTCGAATTGATAACCTCCTTTTCTTACAGAAGTCGGTTAAAAAGAATATTATTTATATTGCATTTACAGAAGATATCGATATACCAATATATTTATACTTGTATTTATTAATATCATAATTTATAATAAGTTCACTTACTTGTGTAAACTGAGAGGATATTTTGCTGTGATCTTCCTGGTAGACCTTGCGGGATTTCCGCCTCTCCGTCATGAGTGTATTCAAGCGGTCTAGGGCTCTTGACTCTAAAGCCTCCGCATTCGCCTTGACCAAACGGCTGGTGCTCTCCCATTCCTCTGTCATGGTTCGCCATGCTAATGCTATGACAGAACCTGAAATATATGCCAATTGTTACTTTTAAGTTTAGTGACTATTATTTTTTTTTAGCTTTACGATATATAGCAGGGTGGGCAGAACGAATCTACTGTTAAAACATAAAAATAGTACATTTTTCATTTCCTCAAATGGGAATCAAACTCACAACCTGTCGTGTTACAGTAACACACTTGTGCCTGCTCCACCAATGGCCTCGACATAATATTTCTGCTGCAATATTATCAATAGCTATAGCTGTCAACTAACCTTCTTTTGTGTTGTCTAATAGGCCACATTAACTATTATGTAATATTAATAATATAATAATTTAAATTTAACAATTTTAATATTATTAATATCATTGTAAATTTTACAACTTTAAAATATTTAGTAAGATGATTAATTAAAATGTATTTGAGGACTTCATTTGCTCTATTAGACGACAACGTCGATTATTCAAATTAACGTTTGACCAAAATGGTGTCTGAGATTAACAGAACAAGTTTTACGAGGAGGCGGGTGCGTCATTATCTCATCAATTAATTATTATTATTAATGTGTTACATCACTGCCAGTTTCTATTCTTATTAATATATACACTAATTACTAATAGTTACTTAAAAATCCTCTTTCTATTGCCTAATTTTTTTAATTTAACCGACGTATCTTTAATTTTTGCGGGTAGAAAAATATAGAAATAAATATAATACTATGTTATACTATTTATTTGTTAAGAACCTAAATATATTGCGTCTCATACTTAGATTTTTATACAATTAGTAACAAAGGTGAGCTTTTGTATAAACAAAACATTTAATAAGCATTTGGAAAGTTGTTTTCCTCATACCGTACCATTTAGTTCCTCACATTTGTCCATCTTTTGTCCTTGCGCGGCGGCGGCGGACAGGGCTAGAGCGTACTCCCTGTCGCTTTTCATCTTAGCTTGCAAGCTCCGCTTCATAGTTTCCATGAGTCGAAGCTCAGCATCCTGCCTCGCCAGCAGCGCCTCGTGCGCCGCCCGCCCCGCGCTATTAGTCGCGTACCCCATGATATACAGCCTACACTATCACGCACATCACTATCACAACGTAAACACAACACTATTCACATAACCGTTATCACTGCACCAGCTAAGTTAAAAATCACTATTCGAAAGTCTAAAAAGCTTTTAATTTTAATGCTAACAATAAGATGAAATAAGAACGTTACGAACAAAAAAATATTCCGATAAAGTTGAACGGAGCGAGCGTATGGACGTCCGTTCAGTAACGGCGTACGACGTGAATGCCATCTATTGCGATATTGGAGATCGACTCAGCCGCGTCTGGCTCCGGCTGGCCCACTCACCGGTCACAAGCCACAAGGACCCAGGCCCAGGCTACTCCAGAATACGTTTTAGTTTTTTACTAGTTTTTTGAAACCCTCCTTCTATTTATGTTCACCTTATTACGTTAAAGAGATCGAGACTGCCTGTGTGAAGCCTGCGCGGGATCAAGTTACGCTTTTGTCGATCGTATAAATTAATATCTTGATATAAACTAACGAGTAAATGGTTTAAAATAGTTGTTATTCGCTTTGTGTATAAGTTAAATTAATTCAAGCCTCTTTATTGAGTGGTATGTATGTAACATTACGTAAATTGGTCTTTGTATGTACGCCAATTTCATTCATTATTTTAACTTCTTTCTGTGCTAAATAATGCTATTTGAGAACTAATCCTATGTAAATAAAGTGTAATATAGAGATAACTATATATAAGTGGTATATTTAAGTGGGTTGTTTAAAGTAACCTACCGGCAAACAAGGTATAGCGTTGGGTCCACCGCCCGCCACACAAAAAATAACCTCCTACGCTTAAAAAATCTTGGTTCTACCTTCTAAGTAAGTACTTACTACTAAAATTAAAATAATAAAACTTTGATATTGATTTATCTGTGTAAAAGGTTACTTCAAATTCTATTATTACTCCACTAATATAAGCTTTTAAGGTTCCCTTAAAATCAGAAACGTAATAAATGAAAAACAATTAATAATGTATACAAACTACTAATAATTATATTATATTTTGATTTGAAGCCAGTCACGGCGCAGGGACACTGCGTACGCGACAAGTTGTGAGTTCGATTCCCACTCGAGGAAATTAAATACAAGTATTTAATATTTTCATTTCCTCGCTCTATTAACGAAGCATAGAGCGATATTAAGTTCCGCCATTAAACACGTAATGCCTCTAGAATTCTATGGGAAGATTTAATGGAAGTGTCTTGATAGGAACGGAGTGTCTTAAGACAGGTTCCCATTCCCAGCATGAAGCTATAAAATACAATTTGATAACGATAATTTTTTTTTTTATTTCTTGTGTTTGTTTAAAGTTAGTGTTTTCGAAAGTCAACCGAGGTCTTCCTTTACCTCTTTTACCAGTCACTTTTCCATCATAAATCGTTTGTGCATTCTTTCATCACTCATTCTTTCGACGTGCCCAAACTATCTGATTCTCACTCTCTTCATTCTCACCATGACATTCTCGCTAGTAAATTACTCGAATTTAAATTTATACAGGGTGGAAGAGGCAGCGCTTCTTTTATTGAAACTGCATATAGGGTAATATATTATAGGGTAACATATATTTCAAACCCACACCTAAGAAATTAATCAAGGTACCTCAACAGTTTGGACGTAGGATTTTTTTTTCATTTCACGATTTTTATCCATACCTGTATTTCGTGTGACGCACACATACGTGTGCGACGTTTCCGATTTGACAGGTAAGTGTGTGCTTGCCTATGTTATACTTTACAAATGGCGTTTTATTTTAAAATGATAATTTTATTATTTATTTTGTTTGAAAAAATAACTTTTTCATTTTTGGGAATTATTTTTTTTCCGAATTATATTAGGCTTTTATAGAGTAGTTAAAACTGTGGTTTCATTTAAAGTGGTGCTGACAATTCCACCCTGTATAAGTATTTATTTTCCTCGAGTGGGGATCGAACCCACAACCAGTGACATACCAGTCACACTTTGTGCCTTTGCGTAATTTTTTTTATAATTGTAATTAAAGATTTAAAAAATATTCCAAAATTGAACTTCAGACCATTGATGTCGCCAAACGGCAAAATGTAATTCGCATGCGAAAATATGTTATATTAAATAATTGGCGCAGCGGCTAATATCTTACACAGGTATCTTACAAAAAGAAATCCCTCTAAAATATTGTATGTAAAATGTTGCTAAGATGATGGCTTGCAGTATCAAAAAGGTGTAAGATCTCATGCAAAGTCAATTTTTTAATTCTAACCCTCTAACTTTATGTATTGCTTGATTGTTTCAAAAGAAACAAATGTACTAAAAATCATTATTATTTATAAGAAGGAATTCTATGTATATCAATTTTCAGATTTATACCATCAAAATTGGCTGAAGTCTCATAGAAACTTTCATCCCCATAATAAAGAATTTAAAATGTATGTAGCATTTAATTAAAATTTATTTAAAATATTTTATGAAAAAAAGTAATGTTTTTTGAAATAAACAAATTTAAAAAATATATGTCCGAGTGAGACCATCGACAATGAAGTGTCCTCTAACTATTCCATAATCTATATTCTATAACATTTTTACTGTGTACGGTTATGAGAATATAATTATTTATCGTTTCGAATTTATAGAATGACATAATAGTAATACAAGTAAATTATTGATCCAGAATAGCCCAAACAATTTTTTGATAAATTTTTTCTCAACGCCTTTTACTACTTTTACTACGCCCACACGATATGTTTATTGAAAATATTTCATGACCAAGATACATCATTAGTTAAGTTAAATATATTATAAACATTTATCTAAGAATAAATTCAACTATTGTTGTTAAGTTTAAACTTTATTATATTTAGAATTAAAATTATATGTTTTTAGTTAAGCACTTAGTAAATAATGGCAACAATTTTCTTTTGCAGAGAGCATACTTGAAGAATGAGTTTTAATCTGTTCAGTTAGTGGCAACACTGGCCCCAGCCTAGTAATATGGCCGCTACAGGTTAGTTCTATTAATTTTGTCATATGAAAAACTCTCGATTTCTAAAACTTCCCAATGTTTTGTTTCATTTTATTTTGCATATAACGAATTGTTAATTATGTCTCTATCCGATAAACATATTTTTATAACTATAAAATTTAATTAGGTAATGCTAACGTGTCATCAATTCACCTTTACGGACGTTTGGATTTACCGCGTGGCCACATTTCTTAACTTATTTTCGTGAACTTTTTCTCCGTGTAAAAATTTGTGTCCCGTGGTATTTCACGTACCAACGCTTAAAACATCGTAAATAGAAACAGTTATACAAAATGTCTTATGAACATATCTGCGGATAGCGACTTTCCAAAATCAGAGTAGGTCGTTCACTTGCTATGCGTCATTTACCTTTTATTTGTATTATCAGGAACATTCTCATCTTAAATTAAAGTAAAATTTAATTATGTTGACGTAACATTTTGCAGGCAAGAAATCAAAAAAAATAAAATGGATCAAAACCGACCCCACAAACTTTATTGCCGAGACAACTACTATCGCTACAGCAAACAATTGGGCCGATTCTGTAGATGAAGAACGTAAGTAAAAATCTAATTATTATAAATATAAAATATATAAATCCTTGTTATGTTACGTACGCTTTTATTAAAAGAAACCCAATGATGAAATTTAAAGGGTAATGGACAGTCAATGTTAATCTCGTACGTGGGGCGCACATGCTGGGTGCTCGTCACTCCTATCGCCTCGGGAAGGTCTGAGTAAAGGTCTAATTGTTGTTTATACATTCTAGCCGGATGCTTTCTTTATAAGAAAGGCAGGGGAACCAGAAATTACAATGCCAAGTTTAGCTTGGGATACCTAACCGAGTGGTTAAGGAGTAGGTGTATACTTGGTATTGTTGGAAACTCTTGTGACCAGCAATTTGAGCATAATCTACGAGGTGACTAAGGTCATAACTCAATTCAGACTAGTCTTTCATTGGCTGTCTCCCTAACAATCTGAGGGTGTTTTTTCATTATAAAATTGTTAATGTATTTATGGTAATGCATTCAGATTTCATCAATAACTATTAAAAACTAGTTTAAATAATAACTATAGTATAGTAAATTACAACTTTTATATTGCAAAAAAATTTCAATGTGGCTTTACTTAATTATAATATCAGTTAAATATGTAAAGTCTGCCAACAAACTAAATAGAAATTAATTTAAAAATATTATTTTCCTTATGTCACTTATCGAATGCAAGATATTCAAAATCAAATTCTGTAAATGTATACCAAACTGATTTTTATAGAGAGCTATGCAAACTCCTCTCGTCACCGTGCGCCGGTGGTTCTACCGTCGGCATCCCGTGCGGCCCGGGGAGGGCTTGCAGTAGATGATGAATCCATACCCCTCCGACCACCTTTCATTGCACATATCTCCAATTTGCCTTATGATGTTGAGGAGAGTGCTATCATGGAGCTTTTTGCTGGACTTAAGGTATGAAAGTTTTTTTTTATGTTGTACCCTGCATGTAGCAGAATAGGCACTGGGAACATTTAACCTAGAGTTAAGACTCCAATTCTGCTTTCAATCTAGTTTCGAGATATTGCATGTTGATTGGCAGAACTCAAAACTGCACTGTCTTGTCACCAGAGTGAAAAAATAAAAATGAAATTCATTCCCCTCTAGCATTTCCATCATGCCCACAACTGATGAGGTTAGATGATGTGTAATGGTCTAAAAATGGGGAATGTAAATTCTGTATATAAATAAAAACATATTTTGATTTGTTTTGTTTAATGCTACATAATTATTTTAACATGCTTTACATTATATAAATAAATATTATTTATTTTCCATTAAATATGTTGACATTAACATATGTCAGACATTTGCTTCCATTTGACTGCAAAGAGATGACATTGCAGATAATTTATGAATTTGTTATACAAATTGTGATTGAAAAGAAGCATATTATATACACTTACAAATACTTTAGCTGAATGAACTTTCACTAAATGAACTGGAACAAAACTTTAATTCATTGCATATACATTAATGTCAATTATATTTAGCATGATTTGCTCAACCATTTCTAAAACTAATAATATGCTATTTTAAATAAAGTTATCTATTATGAATTTGATATAACCACATGTGGTGTTTTTGTCATATAATATAGGGTAGGGTGAAATAGAGAAATATCTGTCTTTTTTTTTTAAATAGTTTCTTAACTTTTGTATCTTTTTTATTTTATTACAAACAACTCTTCTTTTATAATAATTAAGGAATATTATAATTATATTACAATATTTGAACATAATGGAATTATCACAACATGGCATTTTTTTGGAATAAAGTACCATCTGTCTTAACTTTTTGTCTAAAATTTATTACTAATAATATGTTTTTTGCTGTATTTTTTAATTCTATTTAAAACAACTATTTTTTTAATCAATACACACTATGGCCCATATTTATGGCTAAGTCTCAGATTAATCTTAAGAATGATTTGTAAATACAAAACATTGTCTCGTAAAAAATTCTCTCAAAAATTTAGAAGATAGCAGGGAAGATAAGATGGAGTGACATAACTAACTTCCCTCTGCCTACCCTGCTTTAAAAATATAAAGGTTAAAGGATATTACAATTTGGAATAACCAAAACATGGTGATTTTTTATATTAAAATACCATATGTATTAACGTCTTATCTAATATAAACAAAAACTTACACATTAATGTAACTTTAATTTACTTTTTGTTGTTTTTGTTGAATACAATAATTATGTTCATGATTTTAATAGGTTTGTAATATATATTTAAAGAAACTAAAAAAAATAATTGCGTCCATTGTGGCGCAAAAGCTAAGTGTAGCTAGTAAGTATTGTGGTTTCGATTTTCTGCCGATTTTCTGTTAAGACAGAAGTAGTGTTAAGACACTACTAGGCTCCCATCGCCATTGCTACTTTACTACATCCGGTGTAACGGCATAAAACTAAATTATATATATATATATATATATATATATATATAAACGAAAACAGTTGATTTCAGAGTAAATACAAACTTCAGGAAACCTAATGCAGATTTGGCACAAGTTCAAAAAATCAATGTTGGCAAGAACTTGTTTTAAGTGCATTAGCATATAATGTCATGGCTATATAAAAGATTTATCATTTCACTTTCAGTCTGGATTAATATTGTTACAACAAATAATTAAATGATATAATGATGTAATAAAACTATATTTTATTATATGGCTTATCAAATTATTATTATATAGTTTTTGGTAATGATGTAAAACAGTCAGGTGTTTAAAGTTTTTCTCACAAATGTTGCTATAAAAATTATATTAATAACTAACGATCGTCCTACGGCTTCGCCCGCTTTGTTCTTTTTACACAATTATTTATTTTCTCGTCTGAATCACTCGTGATCTAATAACATTATCGTTTTAAGGACAATATTCATACATTGAAAGCTCAAGTTTCAGCCAATTCAATAAAATACTTGTTTGTAGCATTATTATTGCATACAATACTTTATATTGGCATAATTTGTTAACTGATAGAACTAACACTAAATGTTTAACGAAAAGGAAATTTGCCAAAATACAACTAAACTGCATTTAAATCTGTTAAGACACTTAGCGTTCGCAAACGCACAGATAAGCAGACTATTATATTAAAAATAGAATTTCTCCCTCAATAATAGAATTTCTCATATTTCTTCCATCTACAGACAACGTCTTTCAGTTTTACTATATATGTATATAGTTTTTTTCCCATCTATTTATCTTAAATTGTGTCAAATAACATCTAGAATAATTACATTTGAATACTTTAAAAAAAAAAAATTTTTTTTTGTGTTAATAGATTAACAACTTGAGACTGCCAAAGGAAGGAGGTCGGCTCAAGGGTTTTGGAGATGTAGACTTTGAAGACAGAGATAGTCTTGTCAGTGCCATGAATATGCCTGACTTGGTAAGTTTAATATAAATAGTACATTTATTTATTTCTCTTGATATGTTTAAATTATTCTTATATATATAAAGTTCTATAGTAATTATGTTACTAATTTTATTTAACGTTTTTAATTAAAAATATGTATAATATTACTAGATAATAAGTGGCAGAAGAATTAGAATAGAAGTTTCCACTCAAGACAATGACCGTCGCATGGGCAGGAGTGGCAGAGGTGACAGAGAAAGGTAATTCATTTATCATTGAATAACAACAGTATTTTTTGTATAGCATAATATATAGCAACAACAACTTGTTCAATCAATTTGTTGCTCTATATATATGCTATAACATTAAGATTTACTTTTTTAAAGTATATTTTTAAAGTATAACATTTTATTTATGATGTTGTCTCTTTTTATGGCAGTAAAATGTATATCCTACGCAATCTTGTATTAGGATGATATAAAGATTGTTGTGTGTGAATGTTTTTTTATTATGTGAATACAGTAATTTAGTATATTAAAGTAAGTAAGATAAGTATGTTAATATGTTTGCTGTATGGTCAGGGAGTACGACCCCGAGCGCACAATGGGCGACTGGCGCTCCGGGCCGCGCGCCGTGCCCGAGCCCGCGCGCCGCCCCGACCGCGACCAGCCGCGCGACCGTCCGCGTGACTGTGAGTCCTTGCCTACATGTGACCTTTTTATACTGGAAGAGTCCTTTTTTTTAATTTCATGACAATGGTTGGAATTTGTACAATGTACATCCTAATATGAAAAGTTAATTGTATTGACTTATGAATGGCACTTATTTCTGTTGCAATACTGTGCAACGGAACCGAAATTTTCCACTCCTTATTATTATAATAGTATTTATAAAAACTAATACCATAGCAATTGACTATAATGACTGTTACGTAATATTCTCAGTTATTTCCTATAAAATAAGCTGAATGGTAGAAACATTATTTACTCATAATGAACTGTGATGAATACAAAGTGATTGTTGTTGAGAGCGAGCTGTAATGTCACACGTGGGATGCACGCACAGATCACTTTGTCAACTTTAGGCAAACATTTGCGTGTCGGGATTGAAAGGTTCTTTATATGTTAAATGTTTTGTTTTGAGATTGATATATGTTGGTCAATTCCATCTCGGGAAGGTCTGAGTAAAGGTCGCCAGTGTTGGTACTTTACCCTCTAGCCGGGGGCGTCGCTCACAGCGGTGGCGGGAAAACCAGAAATATTGACCCTAGAATTAGTCAAGGATTCTTTCCAGAGGAGACGTAGCTCTAAAGGTCATTGGAAGTTCCCGTGACCGGCCATTTTAGTTTTATCTGTGACACGGTTCCGCCGTAACTCAATTCAGACTAGTCTTCGGCTCGCTCCTGCTCAATTACTTTTCTGAGTGACTTTCTTTCTATATGAAAATCTAATTCATAATAAGTATGAATATGTCTAATGGATAAAATTGTTTGTGTGTATTAGCGAGTGCGGATAATAGACCGGGTGGGTGGCGCGATGCTGAACGTTCGGAGCCCCCACGCGCGCCTTACGGTGGACGCGATTCATATGGAAGGGATAGGGATAGGTAAATCAAAAACTTTTTCTACCAACTGTTATATTTATTTCATATTATTAAATTATTGTATAACCGTAAGTGAAAAACAATGCTATCTGCTTCAAATGAAAATGAATAATGAGTAAATTTAACTATGAGATTTTGAGTATTTGCTTTCATATATTGTCTGATTTACTTTATTTAATGCTTCATATATGTTATGTTGAAATATATTTCTTATATCCCCTTATTGGGAGAAATTCTTAGTGTGTAATAAATTTATATAAATTTTGATTGAAACAGTGGGCGAGAACGCGGTTACGGTGGACGCGATGGATTCCGCGCTGCTGATAGAGAGGGTGGTTATGGGTTAGTATTTACTTTGAAAATATATATATATATATATATATATATATATTTAAGATAAATAAGCATTTCAATATAAATTATGATATTCATATATTTCTTTATTTCTTATTTTACTATTTATTTCTCTTCCACTAGAAGAGAAAGCAGAGGATTTGGCAGCAGAGGTTTTGGTGACAGGGATCCGCCTAGAGAAGGTATGAATTGATAGTAAGATTAAAATTACTTATATACATGTATTATATTAATTATACTTAATGGGAAATTACGAAATGCCAATAAATTTTGCAAAACTGTTGGTTAAGTCAGATACAGTACTGTATTGCTTTCTGGCAGGATGTATATATCATGCAATGAGTAGTCCTCAAAAAGAGACGCGACTGCTTCACAACTTCATTTATTGGTACAAAGACAAATAAGATGGTACGTTGAGAATTACTTAACAAAAACAGTGCTCTTTGGTATGAACATTTTGTATGTATTTTAACGATTATAAAATTTTATTTTGACAGACAGCAAACCTCGTGAGCGTCCAAAATTGAACCTGTTACCTCGTACTGTACCTCGAGAGACTGAGACACCGACTAAACCGGCGGATGGCGCTTTATTAGATGATAAGGTTCCAGAAAAATCTGTGCCTAAGCCAGTACCAGCGGAGAAAGTATTTGGAGCTGCCAAGCCTGTTGATACAGCCGCTAAGTGAGTAATTCTTATAGTAGTAAATAAAAGTAATTTATAAAGAGTAAAGAAAAGGCTATTTTGAAGGTTGTGGGTTCAATAATCATTTAAGATAATTATAATATTTATATGCAATCTACATTTATCAATTCCTCATTTTGCTAGGATAATGTGTGGAGTTGAAGTGTTCATTATATAGGGGGTAAAGTAGATTAATTAGAATAGTGTATTATTATTGAATTGAATTCTTGATATATGGCGTTTCGAGCGTGCCAGTTGAGCACAATTCATTTCGCCAATGTCACGAGTGTATTATTATTACACTTATGTTTAGTAACTGTCAAATAAAATGTAATAATGTATTTGACACTTAATTATAATACTTTAAAAATATGTATTATATGTTGTCTGTATGTTTCTATTCCCTTTGTGTATTGTTCATTTTTATTAAGAGCATATTAATAAATAAAAATTTACTGGAGGATGTCCTCATCCTCTTCATTAATTCTTTTGTTAATATAAAAATGTAATAAAACGCATTAAAGTCTAATGTAGAAGAATAATTTCGTTTCCCTTATGGGGGAAAAATATTAATTTCTTCTCTTTGGTAAGAAGACAAAGTCGAATATTGATTTGAAAATTGGATATCTAAGGAACCATGTATCTTAACACTAGGTTCCCTTTGCCTACACTGTAGGATGAAGCTAAAAAATTAACTTAATTATTCTTAATAGGGAACGTGAAATAGAAGAACGCTTAAGGAAGCAAGAAGAAGAAGCGAGACGCGCCACTGAGGAGAAGGAACGTTGGGGTCGGCGGGTAAGTTGATAATAAACTACTGGAAATAATTTGCAATTACAATTTTAAATATTTAGAATAATGTTTGATGTTTCAAGAAATAATAATTTTATTGTATCTGTACTGTAATGTATAATAAATATGTGTACAAAATTAGTTGTTTATTTTCAGAATGATCATTCTGGTGATCGTCGTGGTGCTCCGAGACGAGGTAAGTTATGCTATATGCATATATTTATATGAACGATTACTTTAATTAAAAATATTTCCGTCCTCGGCTTAAATCGTTTTTAAAATGTACTGCTATCATCATAAATAAATTATTAACAAAATTATTCAAAGTATTCCTTCCACATTGTTTTGACTTGTTTTACTGTAACAATAAGTATTGATTTAGTAATTTTACACCTTATAATTGTATTTAGGTCGGAACTTATTTTTCCAGCTGATAATTATATTTATCTATATAAGCAGATATTGCACAATTAAAAATAATAACAATAACGATCGACAACGACTACGGTTCAAATCGCGCTATGTTACAGTTGTTAGACATTTCCTAAAAGTTCGTTTGTGAGTATATTAACTGCGCAAAATAAAACAGTGTAATATTATTTTTATATTGTTTTATAGATATTTTATCTATTTATTGCGCTATAGTAAAGAGAGGGTCAACTAGACACCGTGCCTTGTCCTATACTTGGTACGGTCGCTTTATACCCACAAACGTAATATAAATAAAATATAAATTAATTTCCTATTAACTGAACAACTCGAATGCTGATCATGAAATATTAATTTCTATTTAACAATCCATTGTAGACGATCGCGACCGCGGCAGAGATTCCCGGAGCTACAACAAAGATAAACGCGACTACTCCAAGGACGACCGCGACAGGCGCGACTACTCCCGGGATGACCGGGACAGACGCGACTATTCCCGGGACGACCGGGACGCACGCGACCGCCGGGACTACTCCCGGGACGACCGCGACCGGCGCGACTCCTCACGCGACGGACGCGACTCGCGCGAATACTCCCGCGAGAGGAGGGAGGGCGACCGCGATTACCGGGACAGGGAACGTGATCAACGGGACGGGGAACGTGATTACCGGGATGGGGAACGTGATTACCGGGAAGGCGATCGCGATTACCGGGACGGGGAACGCGATAACAATGATCGGGATAAGGAATATAAAGACAATAGAGATGAAGATGGCGATAGGCGCAACGAGCCCCGTGAGCGTGAAGCGTCGCCTGAGAGTAAAGAAAATGGCCGCCACAGTCGCAGTCGCGACCGACACGAGCCCGACGACAAGCCCCTGCCCAAGCTAAAGGAACAGGAAAAACCGGTATGTATTGTCTTGTATGGCCTTGTGTGTTTTATGTTGTGTACGTAGAAACGTCTGCTTCAATTTGTATGGGGTTTGAGGTTTTGTGAGAATTCTTTGATAAAAGTCGAAACGAGTTTCTAATAGTATGTCTAATTTTTAATAATTTTTTAAAAAAGATGATTTTTTTTTTATGTTTGAATAGTTTACTAGAATAATTTATTCATCGTAGCATAACACGCTTAGCTGGTATGCTCTAGGAATTTTAAAATGTATGGAATAATATTCCGTGGCTTTTTTGTGTGGTTTTCAGTAATAGTCAGAGCATTGCAAGATTAGGGTTTATATTATATATATATACTGACATACATACAGGACGCGAAATAATTTTTATCTTCTTATCAAAATTATCTACTGTTGTTAGACAGCTTTAGCTAGGAACTTAATTTTCCTGTTGATAATTATATTAATCCATATAAGCAGGTGTTGCACAGATAAAAATAATAACAATTAAAATAATTAATGAGCTTATAAAGCGCCCACGCCACTTGGAGAGCTTCCGAGTAGCACAGATTCAAATCTTGCTATGTTAAAATTATTATACATTTTCTAAAAAAAAATTTAAAAACTTTCCGTTTGTTAGTGTTAGTTAGCGTAAAATAAAACAATCTAATATACTTTTTAGATTGTTTTGTAGGTATTTATTTATCTATTTATTGCGCAATAACAAAGAGAGGGTCAACTAGACACCGTGCCTCGTCCTATACTTGGTACGGTCGCTTTATACCCACAAATTTACCATAAATAAAATATAAATTAATTTCCTATTAACTTCAACTGCTTGTGTAATTACAGTTATTAATAAAAGATGATATTATCTAAATATACACTTTTATTGCATTTCTTTATTACTTCACTTATTTATCAATGTTGATTTATAACATTGTTATGTAGATAATTTAATAAAAATGTTGCTAATATATTTTAGTCTGATGTTTGAATATATTTTACTAGTACTAACTTGATTTATGACTGACTTTTACTCATATTACACAATAAACAGAGAGAACTTAGTTAAGACACTCTGTTTCAAATCCTCTGCCTAATTTTTGAGACATCGTGTGATGAGTGCCGGAACTTCATGACACATTTTGTCTTGTTAATGAGAAATTACTGTACAACGATGACATCTTCAGCCAATATTTTTATTTTTTCAAATTATTCCTATTTTGCTATTATTAAATTTGCTGTCGTGAGAGTAGTGGTACAGAGTGTGACTGTAATCGCGACTGTTTGTGAGTTCGATACCCATTTGAGGAAATGAAATATATATTTCTATTTCAATACTCTATTGTCGAGGCAAAATTTCAATTTGAGTTCTGCCACTCAACACGCAATGCCGAGAACTCGGAGGAAAGTCGGTAACGGACCGTCTTAATTATTGATTATTATATTTATATATATATATTTTAATTATTTTTATTATAAAGCTTATAATATACTCATATTTTTGCAGAACTTCGTAGCATCGAATAAATTCAGCTTCCTGGAGGACGCCGACGACGGCGCCTCCGACTAGCGGCGCCCCTGAGTGTAGTGCGCCGTGGCGGGACTCGCAGCGCGGCCCGAGCGCCGGCGAGGCGGCCCCAGCCTGCACCATTCACGAAAAAACCGAATTTGTAATGCTAATCATGTCGAAAATATCCATAAATTATGTTATATTAATATTAATATTTTTTGACCGGTTGTCATAGTTGGTCACATTTGTGAGACACTCACTATCTAGTGTGAAATCACGTATTTTGCAGTTTTATACCTAGATATTAATCAAATTAAAATAGCAATTTGAAAATATTTGTTTTACACTAACTTCTTTTTTCTCTCTTTTTTTCTTATTTATATTTTGAAATATGATGTTACATAATTTGTGGATCCCACTAGCAATGTGGTTTCGGTACTAGTGACTCCCCGGTAACACAACGCTGGGTGCGCCGGCGCAGGCTGGGGCTCGTAACCGTGTACTGATTGGTGTAAATTTTACTATGGGTTCGTTATAAGCGGGTTACATTTCTGGCCGAGAGCGATCTACGCGAATTCCTATTTTGCAATGAACTGATAACTGGTTACAGGTGCTCTCCCATTTAATTCATTTGTGAATATTTTATGTCTGTATTTGTTTTTTTTTTGTATCATTTGAAGTGAATTTGCCTCGAGAATTTCTTTACGGCAGTACCACTACTCCTGGGAATCTTGTTTCCTTATTTTAGAGTATGTCTATACTAAATATTTAGTCGATTTAGAATATTATTAGAATATTAATTGTATTATTTATCTATGCACTTCATCTGGTGTGTTAAATTGAACGTGTAATTTGAAAGTACCTAATTAATATACAGATTAGGCCGGTCACAAGAATCTACTGGACTAAAGTGTGTCGCGATTATATATATTATGTTTGTAATATCTTCAGAATTTCTTTGGTATGTATTCTCTTATTGTGAATTATAAATAAATAACTCTTTTTACAGCCAAACTGGTTTTTTTTGTTCCTTTTTTCCTCTTTTCTTTGAATCCTTCTTTAATTATATTTTAATGACATTTTAACTTTGTTTAAATATATTGGTTGTTTCAATAATGTGTCTTGAAGGTAATCTTGTTATTATTTTACTAAATTTTCCTTTTGTAAACTTACCAATTATATTTTGTACTAATAATTGGATTTGTAATTAAAGTATGCGGAACACATTTTGCAAAAAAATCTTTTATTTATAAATATTAATAATTACTTCCGTAGGTTATTGTAAGAATGAATGCAATTTGTAAACATTCTTTGATAAAAAAAATAAACTTTTTCTTTCATGTAATGTGAAACTACGATTGCCAATGTTCTCGACCTCTACAAACAATATACTCTAACAACAACAGCGGTATTCAATAAAATTACAGCTCCTTTCATAGATGGTAGATAATTATGAATTGATTATAATCATGTAAAAACTACCAATTGTAGCCAGAATGGCGACCGAGCATATTTTATTGTGATATATTTTCATTTCTGATGTTTTTTTAATAGATTTGCTATAATTGAGGCAGTTCGCGGCGCAGGCTCCGACAACCCCACAAGGTTAGAGTTGTGCTTTTATTTCAATCTGTTTATAAACAAAAAATTATACTATTTCACGAAGACTATTTCAAAGAAAGTCGCTATAATTAACTACGTTATTGAATTGCCTGAAACTTTACTGTTCAATATAGGTTAGTAATCAAATTATTATGTAATTCAAGCGGGCGCAGTCGCATGCGAGTCGCTAGTATTTAATATCATCGTTTCTTCTCTAAATAAAAAAGAAAGCAAGAAAGTTTCCAGAATTCGGCGAATTTGGGGAACGGAAGTGTCAAAACAAGTGAAGAAAACAAAAACAAAACAAGAAGTGTTGGAACACTAGGTTTCCCTCTGTCTACCCTGCTGTGTGTGGAGTACAGCGTGAAGCTGATTTATTCTGTTATATACTTTGAGTCATTTTCATCAATTTTAAGAATAAATCTACAGTTAATATGAGCGAATTTGTAAGTCAAAAATATGGATTTAAAATAAACAAAACAATAATGTTGGGAAAAATAATAATAACTTGAATAAAACAAGATGAAATCATTTAATCCAAATATAATAAAAACAATAAATCTATCTATAGATAGTTGAATACCATGTAGAAATTAATCAATGAATTGATAAACTATATAGCTTTTTTTTTTGTTTAGCATTAGATTCGAGTTACACTCTTGACTCGAATGTTTAAGATAATAATAGACTTAAGATTGATAGCTTAACATTTCATAACACTTTTTTTTTGTAAATTATAATTTAAGTGTTGATTAAATTAATTTAGAGTCAACTTATATCTAATACATCTAAGACAAGTCACATTACAATAAGACATTTCAAAACTAAGGTCTAGAGCAGTATGCCCTAATTGTGGCCATAGAGTCTGTAACATCTTTATTTTAACAAATGTACAATTGCTACAGCCCCAGATAGCAAACCACTAAATCTATGAAAATAGATCAGAATTAAATCGAATTCCTCGCGTTCTATTCTATGAAATTAACCAACTTTTTGCTGCGACACTGCCAACATGAATGTCTTTCTAAGTTCATTAATCCTCTGAGTCAACATGACGGCTTGAACCCTTAATTTTTTATTTTTCTCCTCCAGGTCGTCTGCGAGTTGTTCCATTTGCAGTTCCTTTAGTTTCCTGTTCATGCGAGACTTTTTGGAAGCTTCATTATTTTTGTCCCTAAGTTCCCTGTACTTCACCTCGTGTGTGGAGACCGCGGAGTTATTGCTGACGGTGGACACTGTACTGTCTCTCCTCGTCTTGGGAGGTCTCCCTCGACGTGACTTCGGCGCGTCCTTCTGAGCCCCTTCTAGTGCCTTGATCATATCTTTGATAGGTATGCTAGGCTTCCTCGGACGATACTTCTTAGGCGTGTGATGATGCTCCTTGTATGGAATATATGTTTCATCAGACTCCTCGCTGTCGTGGCGTGTTCTCTTTCTGCCAGCTTTCTTTGGTGTGTCATCGTCGGATTCCTCGTGAGGTTCACTTTTAGGAGAGTTGATGTAATAGTCAGTTGTAGACGGAGAGTGATCTACACTCGGGCTTTCTTTGATCGTCGGCTGCACTGGCTCCAGATTTGTGTTCTGTAAATGTATGAAACATTAGCATCATCGTCTTACGCAACGTCAATAAGAATCAAAAGCTACATAAAAAGTAAAGTATAACTTACCGAGCTTGGTAGCACTGTTTTTTCTCGCTCCAATTGCTCCACAAAGCTGAGCACATCAGGTGTGCTGATGATGTCAGGCAGCGCGGGCGCGTGTACGTCCACGGACAGTCCGCGCCTGCCGCTTACGGCCGGCGACTTGAACCCAGGGTCGAGGACGTACTCGGATATGAGTCGGTCGTTCCCCTCCACCTCGCGCGGTATCACTGACACCATGTTCAGTTTCAGGTCCATTGAGTCGTCTTGTTGTATGAAGGGCATTGTGTCGTGAGTGTTATGTTTAGTGTAGGTGTAGTCCTGCCACGCGTCCGCCGGCGGGTCCATAGCGATGTGCTCCGACGCTAAGTCACCTATAACTACTGGCAGCTCGTTGATGTCAACGAACTGCTCTTGGAAAGGTATATTGTTCTTAGATTGTATGCTAAAGTAATCTATGTAAGTATTGTGGTGGCCGTCCGTCACCGTGGCCGGGTAGGCGGGGGCGGGGGGCGCCGGCGGTGAGTTAGCGTCGAATAGTTCCCAACCTTGCGGTGAGAATTGAGTGTTTAGTGTGTCTGTTTTGTGTGCCCTTTCTTCACTTACTTTTAATGGATCTGTGCAAAAAAAACATCGAAATTAATACAATATAATATCACAATTTACCTTATTTTGATGTATAAATGGACTTTGCATATAAGAAATGGATAACCTTTTCTGATCACAAAAACACTTTGTTCCCCACTTTCCATCCATATTGAAGACATTGTGCTAAATCCAATGTCACGTTACATCTAATCAGACTAGGAAAACACTTATTTATATAAACATTACCCCCCCTCTACGATTTGAAACCTCGAGAATTGCATTCAATCTGGCTTACCCCAACTGCGTCACGATGACGCATTTTAAAGATTACAGTAAATAATATTTTTTATTACTTATTACAAAGGTATAGCTCACCAATGAACTGTACTACTGGCTCCTCGGCGGGCGCGGCGCACCATTGCACCAGGTCTTGGAAGAATTCGCCGTCCGAATCGTGAAACATTGTTTCCGGAAATAGAGGCTCCGGTTTGAGAAATTCCTGAAATATAATTAACAAATGTTAGCATACGCCTCGTACATGTTGCTAGCTAAAATTAATTTAATAAACTTATGAACAAACTTAAGGATAAATAATGTTTATGTACTCACGGACACGAAGACACCCTCTTACCTCTGAAAAGCTCGTGCTGGAGGCAGGCGTTGGCGAAGGCGAGTCGAGAATTCCGCCGATAGGCACTCCGGTTGGACCGTTCACCTGTTGATTCTTTTCGGAGTTTAAGCGATTTATCTCTACCAGTTTCAAAAGTTGTCGAGTATTGACATTCGTTTGCGAAAAAACCATGTCTTTCGGTGTTCGACTTAAACTGACTTCCGATATCGTCTCCTCGACGCGGACAGACGGTGATCTTTTGAGCAACCATTTTGAATAGAACTACAAACAAAAATGAACGACGTAACATAATGTATATATTCGTATGAAGCGGAGATCGGTGGAAAAGAGGAATACGGGAAAACGCATGTAGGAACATCGGTGCTAGCAATGATTGGGAGACGTGATGGGGACAAATAGATAATGATTTCTATACCATTGATACACTAACAATTCCCGAACTATTATTTCATTTGATATTTCGTAATAATACCATAAGAGGAGCAGTACACGAAATACGCTCCAGATGTATGAAAATGTATAACATATAATATATCGTTTACATGACATTATAAGTATAGGAGTAATGAATGCATATATATTAGTTTAAATATAATTAGACCGTCTCGGAAACCAAAAAGAATCAAAATTGGTGCTTTTAAAATAAATCGAACTCAAAGTCATGTAACCGACATGAATTTTAATGTTTTTTTAACGATTGGTTGCTATGAATTTCAGGTTTTAAGCGTTGTTCGACCGTCTGTCTGTTTAAAAACAATTATTGAATGTGTACATGTATGTAGGATGTACTGTGCTTAATTACATTAAAGACGATAATTACTAAGGAAAAAATGAGTTATTTAGTTAATATTTTCTAGCTTTAAATATTAAATGTTGATAAAATATTTCTATTAATTGAAATTAAAATTTTACATATGTTATCTAATTTAGCAATCGAGTATAGTCGACATGTTACCGCGTAGCCATCGCGTGATCATATCGGAAGATAACTGGTTTAGATTATAAAATGGCAGACTTAACTGTGGTTTTACCTACTAACGTGTGGTTTTAAATATAGTGTTTATTTAAAATTTAGTGATTTTTAACTTTTAGTCAATGCGTTAAATGTTTAAAACCTGAAATAAATATATGGAGTACGGTGTATGTATCATATTACTTTAGATAGAAATTATTGACCATTTTATTAGCCTACAAAACATATCTATCATGAAATTAAAAAGTTTTTCTTCTAACATTTAGTATCTCTAACTTCGAAACATTTGATTAAAGTTAAAAGGAAAACCTGTAAGAAAAAAATAAAAAATATTAAGTTGCTTCTCTTGAATAGCTTCCTTTCTTAGCTTGGGTCTTGAAGTTTCCTGCAACAGAAAATTGGTTAGGGGAACAAGACCGCCGCAGCGGCGTTACTTACTTCTTTGAACTCTTCGAGAGTCCCTACGGAAATTTTAACCTTCTAGGCTCCTTGACAAGAAACTCTCACAGCAGTAGACCTGCAACAAAAGAGAATATCCATCAGCATTCAGATGTCTTAATTTCAAAGTTTTATGATCAATTCAGAATAAGGAAAATAACGTATATCAACGAGTCGATTCTACCAAAAAGAAAGACGAAAAAACGTGTTGTAACCAACCAACAACGTAGAACTTTCTAAAAATTATTTCTTATTTAAAACGATTTAACTATATTTATCATAATATAATTAAGAAATCTTCACATGAAATATAAAAATCAATTTTGTTTTTGACTTAAAATGGGTGAACAGGTATGTAAATGATAGACCTATAAAAATGTATAGATCGGAAAAACCAGTAACCGGTGGACTAATAAAATATTTTAATAACCTAATTAATGTTACGGCCAGAAAAATTCCGAAGTTGACAAAAATTATATTCGATCATAAGATATGTCAATGACAACTGTATACTTCCAAGACTTCCACATAAATATTTATTAAGTTTAATAAATTATAAATTCAATTAATCGATTATGTTATCGATTTCATTTCATTTATTATTATATAGATTGATAATATTACTATTGTTTCATCTATATAAGTACTTAACGCTATCAAATGTTACTAGTTGTTGGAATGCTCAAGTACCATATACGTCGATATGGTGCCCTTGAGACTATGTGAATAATTATCGATCGAACCTACTCTTACTTTACACAATAACATTGAAAAAATAACTCGAAACAATGGCTTAAAAAAATTAATCGTAATGTTATTAACTTCATTTATTAGATTGTAGGAAAAAATATATATTCCTTGTAAAATTATTCGATTAATGTTATAAATGTAAAAATTTGAGAATGAAAGCTTGTTCCACTTTCACGAAAAATCAACTGAACGGATTTAGATGAAACTTTACATTAATATAGGTTATACATGAAAATAACACATAGGCTACGATTTATATAAAGATTTTGTATAATTTAGTCATAATATAAGTATAAGAGAGCTGCGAGCTTTAGGTCGGTATTTTTTTTCATAAATTTCAATGGTTCGATAGAAATTTTCGTTCATATAAGTGCGCAACCAAACTAAATACCAAAGAACAAGGTCATCAATGACGTATGCTGCCAGTATATGTTAAAAAATACAATCATTTATTACAAATAGAATATAATGAATAATCCTTTTAAACATACAGACATACAATGACAATTGTTTTTGTTATCTTATAAAATATAATTTAATAACGATTTAATAGATCATTAATAATGTTATCTCCAATTTCATTAAAATTCTTGTGCAATAGTTACAACAAATACATTTTTTTCACATTAGCTTAAGACCACTTATCATTCTACAATGAAATCCTTTTATGGAAATATAAAAAATACATTGTTCTAGAATATCGTAGAAAAGAAACTAGTGCCACTTGGAGTTGGAACACTCATCAACACAACAACGTGAGCGCGACAGGTCTGAACATGCTCACGTGTCCTCGGTAATTACGTTCAAGTTTACAAACTTTTTGTTCTAACATATTATGTATTTAAATTAAAATTATATTTATTTTTACCTATTAATAATCAGTCTTAAGCGAAATACTTATACGACTAAAATTATTATTAATTTCTAGGACTCACCTTACAAAAAGTATCTTTTTGCAGGCTCTATCACAGAAGAAGTTAGTTACTCTTTAAGAAAAATATAAAAGAAGTAACTGAAGCTTGAAAGCGATTTCAACTTTTACATTCAATTGAAATAGTAAACTTTGAAATTAAATTAATATATTCACAGTATTAGAACATGCACGCTCGCGTTGAGCTCAAAAAACGTTGTGCAACATTCACAGCCGAGGTGTTCCAACAGTTTTCCTCAATCCCCACTATTATTCGTTCATGTTCTAAAAATACATCTCTTGGTTTCCGATTGGTTAGTTCACGTGACGTCAACCTAACCGACCAATGGGGGGGTCGGTCACGAGACCATCGCTTTCGAGTAGTATAGAACATGTTGTTATATGAGACTGTTTCTCACAAACACCGACTTCCACCAAGTAGGTCGCTGTGGGGGATTTTCACCGGGGGTTTTACGTCGAATCTGCCAACTATGAAATTGCTACAGCCGCCTCGGTGACTCATTATAATTGCACAGTTTATGTTTACGACAGAACATGTTCGTACAAGTTCAAACGGACTCGGCTTTCATGTTGCAACTAGGAATATGATATAATTGTGGATAACACACTCGATTATCAATGATTTAACTTAAATAATGCCTTATAGGCTTATAGGGTAATAAAAATAATACAATTTCGATATGAAATTGTTAGGTACAATTATATAGATTCTGCAGGTATTTTTGTATTTTTAATAGGTACTTATCTAATAAAGGTAAACATTATACGTACACGTATTACATATTGCATTACGTATGTACATGCTTGTACTGAATCATCTTAAGCATTTGGAAGAGTTGATTGACCTGAGTAACTTTAGGAATACTAAAAGAATTGAGGAAAAGAATCACAAAAATAAGATACATACCAATCTTATGTATGTAATTTATACAAAATAAGAATAAGTGAGACCACTTTGACGCGACAATGGAGTATTCGATTCCTATAGAGGGTATTTTCTCCCTCTGACAACCAAGCAAAGCGCGGCGTTATTTTCCACGCTGAACGCTTAATGCATCGATAATTCGGCGGTACGTAGGCAGACGGAAGTGATTCATTTGGAAGAGTGTCTTAACACTACGATTCCTCTGCCTACCCTGCTAAGCTATGAAAACAATAAAACATAAAACATAATAAAGCCGGTGTCGCGTGCAAGTAGACTTCGTGACGTCAGTTGATAATACTGATGCTAACATAGATACGTAATTACATATTGCTGTAATAATATAGGTAATACAGAGCTGTGTGAACAGCAGGGCAAACAAAATGGGCGATGCAATTAACTGATATAGCACCATGTCGTTATAGCTGACCTTGGATAGAATATAACGAATATATGAGAAATATATTCGTCATTCGAATTCGGCAGAAAGTGGGGAACGGAGTGTCTTAACATTAGGTTCCCTCTGCCTACCGGCGGTACCGGTGCGGGATACATCGTTAAGCTGATATGATATGAGAAATATATTAGAGTCCCCACTTCTTATTAATTCCATTTATTATTCCCTACGTAGTTTATTATTATTTTAAGTTATAGGCTTCAATATAAATTGGGTATATATTTTCTTATATCAAAAATAATTATTTCTATCCAAATTTAAATTAGACTTTCCAAATACGTAGACATGTTAATTTCACTCTTCTCAAAAAAAATTAGTGAAACCCCCTAAGCTAGGACATACTGTAACCCAAACAGGAAAACTACTATTTTTATTGTAAATAAAAGGTTTCCTTCGAAGAAATGTTGCAGCTAGAATCCATACCAATTATATAAGTAGCTAACTCCACGTGTTCCACGATGTCAACTTTGGAAATGAGATTAATTCCTATTCTAATCTTTGCGGAAACTACTTCCTTTTATGTTCCATTTGTATAAATATTAAATCTGTTAGCGAAATCATTTTACAGGGAAAATGTCCTTTTTAACAGGATATTGCTACACGAAGGCAATTCTTTTGTACCCAACAAAAAATAGAAATGTGAAAGTTGTTTATGTTAATAAGCTTCTAGTCTTTTCCAGGTCAATAAAGAACAAACGGAGAAATTTTAAGGAAACATCTAAACAATTTAGTCGACTTTATTCAGATAATCCTTTGTTTTGCATTAGACCTGAATCAAAATCAATTCTATGTGGGTGCGATTGAATGACCGCCCATCAATGTTATCACCCAACGCGGCCTCTGCTGGCGAGACTACGTCAAATCCACTTAGTCATGATGATAAGTGCAATCTAGTGTTTGCTGCTTTATTCAGGTAACCTAAGTAACCAAAACTAATACCAAATTCATTTAAATTTTCATACAATACAAGTTTCTACTAGGAAATTGGATGGTTTTGAATTATTTCTGGAGGGTTCTTGGGCATTGTCCACTTTTTCCCCAAATATAGGTTGTTACAATGACTCGCTATCGCAAATGCTCCATGTATGAAATACGTTTTATTTTTTAACTGCATGTTCTTTTAGAGATGTAGTGATTTTGTAATATTCTTTATAAGTGAATTCTTTCAAAACAACTTGGGAGTCGAAAATATAACATTTTGCTGTATGTTTTGGTAATTTCCTGGTTTCAAATAAATTCTTATGATAATTAAGACATTTATTTTGAGTAAGTGTGGTTGAAAGCAAATTATTATATAAACACTTTAAAAAATCGCCAAAGTTGCCAACACTAAGTGTGCACAAACACTAGAAATGTACACTAAAACTGCAAGGATAGGAAAACTTTCCATTTACATTGTTTCCAGCATACGATTATATAATTTATAAGACCTACGTTTAGGTTTTGATTGATACTTCCTTGTTATTGGAATTAGTTGCAAGAATAAAAATTTACATAGAGCCAGTTACCGCCTTACCAGGAAATAATAGATTGTATGACTTTTCGTCTAAAATTAAAGCAAGCATATAACAATATGAATTTCTAGAGAGTTCGTCAAATCGATACTTTCACATGGACATGGTTGCAATTAAACAAGCCTTTAACAGGTTAGTTACATAACCTACATTCGGCAATGTATAAAATCTTGAAAAGGAAGTGGGCCTGTCGTGGCGCCAGGGCAAAAGGTCCGGCGTTCAATTTTGTCACTCAACACACAATTTCTAGAAAAAAATCGGCGGAAAGTGGAGAACGGAGTGTCTTAGTTAAACTAGGTGACTACTCTGCTGTGTGCGGAATACAGCGTGAAATTGATTTTTTTTTTTAAAGAAGTATAAGATAAGGCTGTCAAGATAAGACAGTAACTCAGTCGAGCCTTTATGGATAAGTGAAAAGACGTGAATTTTTTCGTACTAGAATACAAAATACATAAAAATAAATTACGTAGCTATCACATGCAATGTGAAAAAGATTGAAAAACTTTAATGATACAAAAGATATTATAAATATTTTTAACATTTTTATCTTATTTCTTATTTGAGTTGACACGTGGCGTAGTCACATGAGCTTCGAGTAAGTTATAAACTAACGGGAGTTTTTATTTTTAGACCTATACTGACCTGAAGCTCATGTGACACTAATCGTCTCGTGAAGGTTACATAAATATTTTTGCAATTTTCTTATTTAATGGATATGGCAATTTGTTGTTTTTTTCATTTAAGTTATTAAATTTTATAGTTTACTTACATACATAAAAAAGTATTTTTCTTAATTCCCAAAAAGACAACATTTTTGACTATCTCAGAGATTTTAAAAGTTTAGCTTCATACTGTACCCTGTGTAGGCAGGATTGGCAGAGAACATGGTGTTAGGACACTACGTCCCCACTTTCCGCTCAATTTTTAAGACTTTGAGTGTAGAGTAACTTATCGCCGCGTTTATCTTGTTATCAGTGTGGGAATGAAAATAATTTATTCTCTCTAGTGGGAATTCATCCCAGACCGTCACGTTTACAGACAGACACTGTATTGCTGCGCCATTACAGCCTATTGTTTTCAGATTCACATTTTATCCATCATATAGCAGAGAGAAGTGAGAGGAGAAAAAAAAGGGAAAAGACACTTTTGAGGTATTGCGTGTTGAATGGCAAAATTCACGCCGCCTTGTCAGCGGCCCTCGAGATATGTGTTTTTTATTTAATAGGACAAATATATTTTGTAGAATTGCGCAACTTTAATGTCTACAATTTTAGTCATTGAATGTATTTATTAGTACTATGAATAGGCAACAATAGTGGCATAATAGCAATACGTAGGTAGGTACTACTAAGGTTCACGGAAGGTTCTAGCTCATGTCTCGTGACCAGTGGCGGTCGAGGAGCACCGTGGCTTTAGTGGGTGTTCAGATGGCCTACATCTGCCAGTCCGCGAGTCCCATATAACCTGTTTCCGCTAGGGCCAGTATCCGTAGTATGATATTCTCAGGTAAAAAATGGTTCTACAAGGCAAACGTTTGCAAACTAAGAGTTTTATAATAATTGCAAAATCAAGTCGTAGTTGGATGTAAGTCGTTATTTAGCTTTTAAAAGTAAATAGATATAGATATCGGTCAAAAGATCGACCCCTTTTTCACCTTAGATAAGATTGCTCTTGAACATTTTAATCATTTACTGGCTAGCAATAACTTCTATCACCTATAATCTCCACGATGATTAAGTATTTTTCATTTTAGAGATTTTATAAATATATAGAAATGTCTGTATGATTGCGGAGATTGCAGAGACTGTATTTGTAGCGTCTCTATTCTGCTCTACGGAAAGGTAAAAATAAATGAGCAGGTCTTTATTGGAGGTTCTTTTTTATATATACATTTGTTGAATTTTGTAGCAATTAAAAAAGAAAGAAAAGGATTTCGCTTAATATTTTTGATCCGATACATGGATATGCATTACGAATTTTGATTAATAACTATGATATTTTACGACAACAAGAAAACTTAGCTGTTAGTATTATTACACAATTTTATGTAAAATCATAATTTTTTTTTCTGCAGATGCAGAGAAATTCTATCGTTAGTAATGCGTATATCTTCGTACATTTGAATTAAAAAATAATTCAAAATAATATTGTAAACTTCGTATTATTGGCAATGCCTGTGGAATATTAATAGTATATTAATATTATGTACTTATTCTATTTGCCGCATAAAAGGTTCTAAATTAATAAGTGAATTTAAAGAAGAAATTTTCTATAATATTCAGTGGGTACTTACATTGTTGCTGTTGTTCTACAAATCATATTTGTCTTAAACTTCTTTATCTTGTTCTTTATCATATAAAAATAATTCAGTTGATGTAAAATGTCGTGTGTATGCAATTTCTTTGCAATATTTGAATTAATATTCAATAAAGAATTGTTATTTTCAATATATTTATGTTCAGTATACGCGTAGCTCATGTTAAGTCACTTCACAAACTTACTGTCACTGCTTCTATGCTTTATTTGCAATCTTTTGCGTTAACAATAAACAATCGGCGGCCTTAAAACTAACTTTTCAGTTAGTAAGACCAAAAATAAGAAAAATAAAAAATAATAAATAGCCACTATTTAAAATGTTTATTTTTTGACTTGTGATATTTAAGTTTTCGAAATAAGCAAAATATTTTTTATATTGAAGACAGTATTTCTTACGAAATTGCAAAGAAAAGTCACTTTGAGATAATTTAAATATTCGATCAACCACTACACCCGAGTTTTAAAAGTCAAATGACGAAATGAAAATGGTTAAGTTCTGCAGAATCAAGCTTTAAAAAGATCAGAGTGAGATATAGCATATTTGTAACACCCAAGTGTAAAAGAGACAGCTTAATATGTATTCGTTGAAAGCGTGTTGGATCTTGTGATGTAGTCTAGATGTTCTATTCACGCATATAAATTTTATGAATTTATAAAAAATATTAAATAAATTTAGTGTTTAAAAATAATAAATTTCATAATTTTATGTATTTATTTTACCAATTTAACTTTAACGTATTTCTTTTATTACTAGATGTCGCTTAATCATACATTTTCTTGATGTTTCCTCTTTTTATTCTGCGTTAATTGAAACTAGTTGCTAGTACAAGATGATGCAATTTCTTCAAATATGAAGGGAGAAAATCGAACATGCTTTAATTATAAAAATAAATTTGATTAAATAATACAAGCCATAAGCTTCTAAGTTTAATTATTTATCAGTAAATACGTACTTTGCCTGAGTTACACCATTTATATGTTACATTATATGGTATTTACTTACCTAATTCTACCTTCTATGTAACAAATGATAACACTACAAATCTACTTCTTAAACCAAATATAATAAATAAATCTAATAAATATATAAAAAATCGTCAAAATATTTTATTTCATTATATTTTCATTTTAATGTCAAAACAATATTCTATTTAAAGAAATAATTTTGGGATGGTCATTGTATGTGTTTTAATGATAACCCAAAAAAAATTACTTTTTTGTTATTTATTGACTTAGCCGTTAAGTAATTTTCTTTAAATACGAATTGAAATAATCTGTGTAAATTTAGTTTATTAGCTATATCTTGACCTTGTAACATGTAATAACAATATTCGTTTCAATTACATAGGTTGTAAACTGTAAGCTACTCATTACACAGGAGTTCAAAAACACCCTGCATTGTCGCTTTTATAATGTTCACAATTTGTTTGTTCATACGGTACGATATGTTTACGATACGTTCTCTCAGATCTCTCTCAGAACTGTGAATCCCCTATATGTTTTATAGCCATTAAAACACAAACTACCCTTATAATTTTTGTTCATTCAGAGATTCAGAGGATGCCTGTCAATGTTTAGACTAAATTTAAATATTCCCACACTTTTAAAATGGCGGCATTCTTTGATTCTATAGATTTATAGAGTATGATACTTCCTGCTCAACCTTACAGTTAAATCATGTAAGCGTCAGTAATAATGATTTATGTTTTTTATGATACTTAGTGTTTTGAAAATGTTTTTATATAATTATTAACATAAATAACGTACATGTTAATAGTAAAAGCATTATGCGTTTATAAACAGTTACAACTTTTTTTCTTAAAAAAATCAGTATTGTATTTTTTTTATTTGATCACCAATAAAATAATATTTATGGACAAATATAAAATTATTTTACACAAAAAATATTCCTTTTAAATGATTCATAGCGGTAAATACAATTTAAGTAATTTTATAACTTAGTTATTATCTACATTAATTTAAAACAGATAGTAGATTATCGAATAACGAAAAATGACATTAGTGGGCACTGGGGCAGTGACATTTTATAATTCATCATAGAGGGTAACAGTGTATTGTAAATCGTTGTTTTAAAGGATAATTATCTGCAATTATAAACATATAAAGTAGTCAGTATTAAAATAAAAATTCAAAGGTGTATTTTTATTAATTTTAGTGATTATAAACGTGCGCTTTATGTTTGCATTTAAAGAGTATACAAATTACGTTTCGGAAGTACATCAGATTCCTTCCTTATACAAATCAGTGGTTTTAGCCGATTTCAAAATGTCGAACGACATATCTCTGTGCTTCGATCCAATAGTTTTTTAAAAGTTATTTCCTAATTTTCTTAGCCAAAACAAAGGAAAGTGAGTACATGTTTTAGTTTCATAATTTCGTTGCCATGTAATGACCTTGAGGATAAACGTAGTGATGTTAATCAAAATATTCGTGTCAATATAATTTGTAGTATGTGTTCAAGAAAATATGGACACATGTGTATTTTTATATGTATCTTTCGTAGTAAACTAGTCCACTATTTGATTTATTCCTTGTGATGTTCCCTTTTTTATTTTTTATTTTGAGCATTTCAATGAGTAAATGTTGAAGTCAGTGTGTATTATTGGAATAATGATTTTTTAGGCAAAATGTCATTGATTGAGGGTGTTGGTGATGAAGTGATCCAGTTTCTTACGGTGGTGTTTGTAGTGATTGTGGCAACATTTGCCTGGTGGTCAACTAATGCGAGACCTGATAGATATAGAACTGTGCTGCTCATGAGATCTAGGAATCAGCATCCTATAACTGTCAACTTACTAACAAGTGAGTCAATTGGTTTAAATTATTTCAAAATCTTATTTATATAAATACATCCTAACAAAATCACACTAAGTATATGGCACCTAAAACTTTGATGTATAAAAAATATACTCTACAGTTGTTAATATTTTGTATTCACTTACAGGACATAATATAACTAGTACCACAATAACTCTACCAACAACATCAGGTCCAACTGGTATGTAATTTGTCATATTATATTTAATGAAAACATTCTTATACTATTTACACAATTTAAATATTTATTGGTCTTTATGGCACAGCAGCACAATGTATGACTGTAAAAACAATGTGAGTTTCATTCCACTCAAGGGAATCAATTATTACGTTTATACACTTTAATAAAAGACAACATTAAATTGTGCCACTCAACTTGAAATGTCGAGAAAAAATATAAACACACAAGGAAAGGGGTACTTTAACACTAGGTTCCCTCTGACTACCCTGCTATATGCGGTATTCAATATGAAGCTAAAAGCTATTTCTCAATTTTATTATTACTACAATTAATTACAAAATTATATTTCATTTAAAGTATGTAGAATAAAATGTTTTTGATATATGGGGCATTTAATGTGAAGAAGGTAGACAAACAATTTCAGAACTTGTGGGCTTCAAAAGTACACACTTTATTTTACATTTTATTTTATTGACAAATTTAAATTACCACATTGTTTAAAAAATCTTTCTTACTTTTATATAAGAAATAGTATTTAATAATTATACAGATTAGCAATAGTTACTATTTTTATTTTTTATTTTTATACTTAGGATAAGGTCAAGTAATTTGTTTTGTTTCTTAATTTTTTTCTTAATTAGAAAACTGACATATTTTATTAAAATCCCTCAATCAGAAATATGAAAAAGGTGGATATGGGTTACTGCTTTGACAATTTCCATTAGGCATGGGTTCAAGTACCATTGCATTGAAATATTTATGTGTTCTGAATTATTTTTCTATCCTTAGTTTGCAATAATACTTCACAAATATTAAAAATACTTAAATATCTATTTATTTGTCCATCTAATAATCTGAATAGTTTTGATGGATCTACCAATTGCCTTTGATCATTTGTATTGAAAAGATTTAGTTAAATGTAAACATGACTTCCTTCGAATTTCTCAAAAAATTAAAGGTACTCTATGCTTTTCAGGATAAAAGTAGCCTTCTTTTCTTACCAACATATAAATCTAGGTCTTATTTAATCTGGGATAAAAACACCTAAGACCTATCACAAAGGGCTTTCAAACTATATGTTACTAAATATAATAATTTTAATTTCAAATATTAAACTAACAAGTGCAATTTAAAAATTCAGTTTCTCAGGTTAATGTTAAAGAAAATTCCTTATTAATAATTGTAAACAATTTGCAAAGTTTTATATATGGGCCGAAATACAGTAACTTTATTATATTTTATACGAAATACAGGCACTTTAAAGTTATATAAATTGTACTTGTATTTTGGCATAGTGAGATTGCATTTGACAGCCAGTGAGATAGTTGTCAGTTCAATCCCCACTTGTGGGAATGAATTATTTTCATATCCCTGCTCTGATAGACAAAAAATAAAGTGTATATGAAATTTATGACCTTTATACTTGTATGGGATTAACTAGTGTTAGTACTTTGATATTTATACTTATATATTTATACTTGTATGGGATTAACTAGTGTTAGTACTTTGTATATTCGTTGAGCTTAAGCAATTTTATGGTTATAATAAGAATTAATTCAATAATACTGTGGTAATGTTCAATAATAATACAAACAGTGTTATATCCCCACTTGTGGAAGTGAACAATCATGAATATCTGCTTTTTGTTTATTGCTGATTATTTCTGAATAAAATGTGATACTTGTTTTTTTTATTTGAAAAGTATGAACTATAACTTAAATAATTTTAAAATTATTTGTATATAGCTGCCACTATCTGGGAAGTTGTCTAGAATTGATCATATAAAATTTTTCAATCCATCAATAATAATTTTGGCTACAAAAAGTTGCAGCTATACTAATCTGCTATGTTGTTCTTTTGAAGCTTTCAAGTAAATATCTGAACTAAAGTTAATATTAATTAATATTTGCTTCTACAATGAACGGGCAAAATTTCAAAATTCTAACTATTTTTATAATTTTCTCCCATATTTATGTCAGCTACACGTAAAATGCCCCATGGCACGGAAAAGATAAAATTTTAAATAAAATATAATATATAACAAACAAAAAATAAGTAATAACTTGATGCATTATTAAAATAGTTGTAATAATATTAATTAACAGTGATCAATACGCGTATTATTGCCACTGTAAGCAATATTAGAGATGATACGGGTTCTCTACAAGAAATGGATAGCATTGTAGATGCGGATATGGCTATGATGGATCACCATCGTTTACATTTCTATAGAAGAATGGAGAGTAAGTAACTTTATAAATACTATATGTAATATAAATACAAAATATATATATTTTTTTAACTATCTTTCAAATGTCAATATACAGGTTTTGTACTTTAAAAAGAGCTTGTTTTTTTTTATAAAGTTAAATTGCTAAAGGTGCAGGTTTCGGTAATTATATTGTTTCAATATATAGTTATAGCTTTTCTAAGAAAATTCCCTTTTGATATATAAAGGTAGTGCTATTTTTTTATTTGTCCATGACTATTTGTCTGTGTTTACATGAAATACTCTGTATGAGGTGTAGTATCTTTATGTACAGAAATAGGTAAAGGCAACTTTTTATCCCGGAAAGTATTTTTCCATATAATTTGCTTGTAAACTTTTATCCTGAAAAAGTATTAAGTTTTGTCAAAGGGGTCAAACAAATTCTTGCAAATCCATTTATATTTAAATATATATTTTAAAGTGTGTATGAATACATTTTGTAGAAAGTACTTTTCTTTTTAATAAATGTATTGGGTTGGCAACTAAGTAATTGCGTATTTTTTTAGAAAATGAAAGACATTTTTTTCATAGAACTAAATAATGCATTGGCCATTTTCATCAATGACCTTTTACCATTTTTCAGGCAGCATCATAATCTCACGCTCATAAACCTTCTGGTTTTTATTAGTAAAAAACTGAATCAGGTACGATTTCACATCATCATCATTATTAAATTTTTTACCATTCAAAAAGTTTTGTAAAGATCGAAACAAAAAGTAATTAGATGGTGCAAGGTCAGGAGTATATGGTGGATATGGCAAAACATCCCAACCAAGCTCCAATAATTTTACCGAACGGCCAAAGATGTGTGTGGCCTTGCCACTTGCCTTGTCATAATGGATATAATACTTTTTCGATTTGTCAATTGGGGCCGCTTTACTTCAACTACATTATTTAATTTTGTTAGTTCTTCAATGTAGACATCCGAATTGATCGTTCGGTTACCCTGGTAAGAGATCAAAGTCAATTTTCAAAGTCGACAAATTGTAAAACAATTCCTTTGTAATCCCACCAAACGATTTCCCACGAGTTTTTGAACATAGCCAAGTTATTTTAAGTGATTTTCAATGCATATATGTGATACATGAAGCTTTCTCTGCAATCTCACGTGTTGTACTGGGACGATCCGATTCGATTATTGCTTTGATTAGGGCGTCATCAACTTCAACTGGAAGTTTAGTGAACGTTTGAGTGAAAAATCACCAGAACGAAATTTGGAAAACCAATTTTAACAATACAGTTCTTTTAAGGCTTCGTCACCATAAGCAGCACATAATTTTTTATGAGCTTGCGATGCGGTTTTCCCGGATTTGTGGAAATAAACAAGCAAAATATGACGAAAATATTCCTTTCGATTTTCCATTTTTCAACGAACGCCTACGCCTAAATGAAAACTACGGAACCGATCAAAAATATTTTTTACTGATTACTTGACAACAGAATTGCCAACTATCAAATAACAAAATGTGTTTTACATTAGTACTACGTCTGCAAACCTAAAAATTCAACTGAAACCATCTATGAGTGAAATCCGCAATTACTTAGTTGCCAACTTGTTACAAACACGTGCTATGTATAAATAATTTTAAACTCTCTTATTTCCACTTTCCTAGCTAATAAATAATATACTGTACTACTATATTAATTAAAACGATACACTTATTATTAAAAACTTAATTATTATCATCAAAAAGCCTGTGATTTCGGCTTCTTATCGTAGATCTTAGAACAAATCGACAAGGTCGGTTGCGAAAAAAAAAAACAAAATCGTTGCCACATTTGTATTTGTAGAAATAACCTTAGATTGCACAAAATCATTTCTATTTTAAGGTTTAATTTTAACATACGTATTTCACAAGTTTCGATAATTACATTGTGAAATTAAGCAACCTCACTCATCAATGTCATTTGCCTACACTCATCTTAGATAATGCTTACCATCGTACCGTTCGTCCATTTAAGAGGAATTGCGTTTAAAATTTCTTTTCTTTTCTTTCTTTCATTTCTTTTTCAATAAACATAATATTTAGACTTTGACCATTTTCATGTGGATTGTCTGACTGTAAACTTGGCGATTGTGGATTCGATTTCCACTTGGGCAATGCTGGTTATATTTCAATTATTTTTTTCCACGTTCTAGTAACAAAAAAGTGCGGCCAGAGACAGTCTCTTATTCAAGCGGGAAGCAAAGAACGGAGTGTCTTAACACTAGGTTCGCTCTGCCTACAGAAAAAAGAATAGAATATCCGCCTTCTTGTATCAAATCAAAGTCTTCCGAATTGCGCAATTATGGCGTCATGATCTAATATATTCTGTAAACATGACTTAATCATTTTACATTTACACTGTTATCTTTTTATGACAATATTTAATAATTGTTTGAATAAATCATTACTTTTCTCTGTCATCAAGAGCTTAGTATAATATGTTATCAACAAACTTATGTTTTTTTTTCTTTTTAATTAACTACCAAAGGTTACGGGTTAATAAAAACATGTCATTCTATTTACTTTAGTAAATATACATATTTTGTTATGCAATCCTTAGGAAATATAAGTTACAAAATAAATTTAATGATATACATACGTACATACATAGGTTCACGCTTTAATCCTAGCGGGGTAGTCAGAGAGAACGGAGCGCCAAACGCTACGGTCTCTTCCGCCTTGTCCACTGTCATCAACCTCTTCAACATACCCTCCGGGGGATCCTCATGCTTTTGTAACCTTCCTCCAATATCTTTGATACTGTGTTTTCGAAGGTCAACCGAGGTCTCCCCCTACCTCTCTTACCGCTCACCTTTCCATCATAGATCTTTTTTGCCATTCTTTCATCACTCATTCGTTCGACGTGCCCAAACCAGCTGAGCACGTTTTTCTTCATTCTCACTATGACATCCTCGCTAGTACCTGCCATTTTGTGTATCTGATCATTGCGGATTCGATCAGCTAGGCTGACTCCGCGTATCGTACGAAGAAATCGCATCTCCACGGCATTCATCTTTCTTTCATTTTT
>JAEBDU010000100.1:80849-126105 GCA_016802625.1 Heliconius numata
TATATAAAAGATAATCTTTATTCATCATTTCATCCAGTATCCTAACAACTATTACCAATTTTACACCTTTATTTAATTAAAGATATAAATAATTTTATAGCAGTCATACTTTTTGAAAAAAAATTAGATTTACCTAGAACTGCCGCTGGGTCATTTTTGTCCCGCCATTATTATTTTGTTATTTGAGGGTATAATTTGACATATTTTCATGCCTCGGGGACGAGGTGGAGGTGAAAGGGCGATGCGGGGGCGGAAAAAAAATGAATAGTAGGTTTAGCAGTCAATGCCTAAGTTTTTAGGGTTCTGTAGCTTTTAAGGAAAAAAAAACCCTTATAAGATCATTTTTTTGTCCATCCGTCTGTCTGTGCCTTTATTTCAGGAATGCTTGGAGAAATCGAGTTGATATTCATATGAGTATATGAATATCAACTATATGACGATCTACAGTCCCTTAATTTCCTGAAAAAGCGCCCTTAAAAAAAGATATGACCATTTACATAGTAAAAAACGTGTATTTCGACACTATAAAGGGAATCAAATTAATAAGGTACTTTCAGTGAACTTAGAATTACGAAATTTGGCAGCTAGCATCTACATGTAGTACAAGTACAGGAAAAAATCTGAAAACTATACATTTATGTATAAATCTTAAAAAATAATAGCCTGAAAAGTAGGGTAGAATTGGTGTCAATACTAAATTTTGCCGCTAGTTCAAGTGAGGTATCAGATGAAAGGATGACTAAGCTAGGCTTGAATTTCAGAAAAAACACTCGATACCAAATGTGGACAATTGTAGGGTAGGTAGAGGGAACCTGGGAACCTAGTGCTATGCACTCCGCTGGCATTTTCCGCCAAATTCTGGAGGCATTACCACGCAATGTTCATCATCATCATCATCATCTGTGATGTATCACTGATGAAGAATATATTAATGCATTACTTGGCCTAATAATAATATTAACTAATTTCAATAACTTATAATTTTGTAAGAGTTATTCAGTTAGTTGTCACGACCTTAGAACGTATTTCAAATATTTGATTCTTTCTTTGTGTTTTGTTTTTTGGTACTTTTATGTTTGTTAAATAATAAGAATTGATTATTAAAGATGGTCTACATACTTTACGATTTATTTTAATAATATTTTTTTTTGTATTATACCAACAATCAACATAATAAGTAGAATGGGACAAATTTGTCACGACGGCGGTTCTAGGGGGGTCTCAATCTTCGGCACTTCTAGTGTTAAAACGTATAATGTTGATGGAAAAACAATTACTATCAATATTTTCAGTAAATCAACCTAACCAGCCTATAATGGAGAACATACCGGAAGAAACAACCACTGTAGAAGGACAAGCCAGCAACGACCAGATACGCGAGATGGATAGCATTGTGAATGCTATGGAGGGTGAGGTGTCTACTGGGTGCAGTGTTTTTGCGAGGCCTGAAAATGGTAAGACTGTTAGGTTTTTGAATTTAGATTTTAGGCTCAAAAAAACTAAAAGCAAACATTTTAGGTAAAAAATTATTTTCAAATATAATGACTACGCCTAAGTTGAGTGATGGTACTCAACGCCGAGCGTTTGCTTTGATGCCAGAACGTAGAAATGAAAATATTAATATAAATAATAATTCATTCCCTCGAGTGGGCATCGAACCTGTGCCTCTATTTGTTGTTATTTACACCAATTAAAAAAACGTATTGTCGTAATCTATATATATATAATCGAAACGTCGCTCGCTCATTCACTTATCACGAAATCTCAGGAATTACAAGTGTAGTGTAACTCCAGGACATAGGTGTGAGCAACGTTTTATTGTATTGCTGAACATAATTATCTCTAGATTCATTATAATATATTTTATGCTACATATGTTTCTTAAATATTGATTGATTGATTGATTTCTCGATATATGGCGTTTCGAGCGTGCCAGTTGAGCACAATTCATTTCGCCAATGTCACGTTGTATGGAAAACACACGAAGGAAATTGACCGGTAATAAAAAAGATAAATATACACAATTATAGAATACATGTAAAAAAAAGAGATCCTGTGTAAGTACAGCCTTCACATAAAACAAAACAAACACAAATTTACAATATATACACAACACATTAGATTAGTAATAAATAATATTTTACATGGGAGTTAATTTAAAGTTTTATTTTGTTAAGTTTAATATATTTACATAAAAATTTACATAAAGGACTAAACACAAACATTAACAAACACTGAACATTTAAAGGACGAGGGACTTTATGAGGAAGGACATCATATAAGGGACGAGTTAACTTAGGACAAGAGAAAAGGATGTGGGAAGGGGAGCCGTCGTCGAGGCCACATTCACACAGAGAGTGGTCCCTGACCCTGATCTTAGCTAGATGTACAGGAGTAGAAGCATGCCCAAGACGTAAGCGACAGATTGTTGTAATAATCCTCCGTTCAATAAACCTTTGAGAATAAAACCAAGGTCTCCTAGGAATATCAGGTTGAATAAAGGCGTAATACTTACCTTTATGGGATTTTGACTCACTCCAGAAATTACTCCAGGACTTATGCAGATGAATATCCGCAAGGGACATCAGATCTTGAGCGGAATTGGAGAAATGGTCTAATGTGCCACACTGAATAGCTGATTTAGCGCAGGAGTCTGCAGATTCATTCCCACTGATTCCAGAATGTCCTGGAATCCACACCAAAGTAACATCCAAACCCTTCAGATGACAAGAGTACAATTCTTTACGAATCCTTAAAACAATTGAAGATCTCAATCTACTATAAAATGGGCTTCCCTTTAAGGCCATTAAGCAGCTTAGTGAGTCAGTAAAAATAACCGTCTGTTTAAAATTGTGGGAATGTGTAAACAGGACTGCTTCTAACAAAGCAACAGCCTCGCCTGTGAACACAGATGATTCGGGAGGGCATTTAAATTGTAGAAGAATTTTGAATTTTGGTATCCAACAGGCTGCACCAACACAGCTCTCCTTCGAGAGCTTCGATGCATCAGTGAAGATGAGGAGGTGGTTCGACCAATTCAATTGAATTATTTCTTTAAATTTTGTGTTGGTGCCAGGATCTCCCTTGGTTAGGCCAAGATTTGTGACAATACAAGGAGAATGAACTAGGGCATTATACGGTGTAAGGAATAGTGGATTAGAAGGAAAACAAGTCAAAGGATTAGGGAGAGAGGTCAGTCTAAGGAAGCTATCAAGCAGGTATGGTAAAGGTTTGCCTTGAGGGATGAGATCAGCTAGCTTAGATAGCTTAGACCGTAAAGGATGGGAAGACAGCTGCAACATTTTACTCACAAATCGGTCAGAAAGGTATTGTCGGCGGATAGGAAGTGGAGGATCTACACACTCCACCTGCAATGCATTGGTAGGAGTAGACTTCATCGCACCTAGGATAATCCGAAGACATTTATATTGTATTCGGTTTAATTTTTCAGTAGGTAATTTATTAAAGGGGTCTAACACAAATAATCCATAGTCAATATGACTGCGAATTATTCTTAAATATTTTTCCAGAATCGAATCCTGTCACTGCTGACAAAAAGAAAGATGATAATCCAACCGCTGAACAGTCCGGTGATAATGCAGATAGCGCGTCCGCCGTCCCCGCCCCTGAAGATAGTGGAGAAAAAATACTTATCAAACTAAAATACATTAATGATACGTCCAAAGAAGTTGATGGCAGTCTTGATGAGCTTCTCAAAGATTTTAAAAGGTATGAAAGAACCCACATAGGTAGAATAATTATTAAAAAATATTTAAATATTTTTTAAAAATATTTTGATATTATTTAAAAATATTCACTACTTCGTATTTTAATCAAATAATTTTATTTGAAATAAAACATCGTAATCTATATCTATATATATAAAATCGAAAGGTCACTCACTCATCACGAAATCTCAGAAACTACATGTGCTAGGAATCTCAAATTTTGCATAGGAGTTACTTATAGGACGTAGGTGCTCGCTAAGACGGGAATTTGCAATATTCGATTTCAAAAGGGTTATTTTTGGGGTCGAAAGTTTGTATGAAACTTCGTTACTACAAATGCTAGGAGTCTCAAATTTTGTTTAGACGTCACTAGGACGTAGTCATGGAGACAGAAATTAATAATAACATAGTTTACGCGGGTGAAACTGCGAGCGGGCCGCTAGTCTATACTAATAATAAAATCGTAAGAGGGTCGGTGCCTGTACTTGGAAGATATTTTTAAAAAAATGTTATTGGTAACCTTTATTAACCTAATAGAACACAAAACAATGATTTTTAATTTTTTTGTCTGTTTGTCTGTGCATTTGTTATCGCTAATCTCAGAATCGACTTAACCGATTTAGATGCGGTTTTCACTATTGGATTCTGGCAAGCTTCTGAAAACATATAGGGTTTATTTTATTACAATCGGTTCATAAATAAAAAAGGTGTGTCCATTTAAAGTATTTAGTTCCACAAATTTGGTAATTGCCGTAATAGTTATTTTATACTACTGTTTTACTGAATTGACTGGATCTTTAATTTTCAATTTCTTTAATAATATTTCTATTTCAAGCGAGCGTAGCCCCGCACGGACCCACAAGTAAAGAATATTTTAATATTCTTAAAACTCACTATCTCGATTTTTTTTTGTGGTAAACCTCGTCCAGATCGCTTATACCTAACACATAAATAACAATTCCAGGCGGCACTTCTCGGCCGAGTTGTGCGCCGAGCGCCACGTGCGGCTCATATTCCGCGGGCGCGTGCTGGCGGACGAGGCCGCCACGCTGCGCGCGTGCGGCCTGCACGACCGCGCCGTGGTGCACTGCCTCGTGCACGCACGACGCGCGCGCACTGTCCGCCCGCCGCCCACTGCGCCCGCAACCCCCGCGCCCCTGCTGCTCGCCGGCGTGCCCGCCGCTCTGGGCTCACAGGTAACTATCTTGTCTATACTTTGTATACCTTACGACCCCAAACCTACATGGTTCTTCAGTGGTAGAGCGGATTTGGTGGAAAGTGTCCTGCTATATGGGATAAAGTGTGAAAATAATAAAGAAACTTAAAATTTATTTATTTGTTTTATTTAAAAGCCAGCAGCTGAGATCGTCCAGGAAGTAATAGCGGATCCACCGCAACCGGAAAGGACCTGGGACCTCGAGAACATTCTAATGACTTTAGTGTCCGTCTCCCTAACCGTTGTTTGGTTCTTCAGGTGAGATGATTTCTTTATATTTGTAAGTAGTGCTGTGATTTTTTAATTTTATTTTTGTTGGTTTAGTCGTGATGGATGCGAATTTAATCACCAAGTCTTTTAAATTAGATTTTCTTTTGTTAGATTTGTTCTGGGAATTGGTTATTTGTGTATGTATTATATAAAAAAAAGTAATATCTCAGTTAATCTTATAATAATTATGATTAATATTATATCTGGGTCTTAATTTATTGTTAATATTGTATATGATAACAATGACATAGTAGAGTGGGTCATTAAATTGGCTTCCTCCATATCAATATTTTATACATATATCATTTGATTGTGTAATTTTAAGCATCTTTTAGTATAAATGTTTAGCTGTCTGTTGTCCTGTATTTTTCTATAATAAGAAATATATTAATTTAAAAAATTATATGTACATTTCAATTGACCCTCCATTTTGTATTGTTGAATGTGCATCTTGCTTCTTTGTATACGCTTTGTTCATTCAATTTTCCATACTGTATTAAATATGTAGTAACTTTGGGCTATTAATACAGTAGAGTGTTTGTCCGAACTAATTGGAGACGTGAGTGTTCGGAAAACCCACCACCATGTTGTGAAATGTACAATATCTGCATATATAAGTATATTGTTTTTAACAAAAAAATAAAAGTATGTACATATCCTGCATATAAAAGACGCTGAAAAAAAAACTTTATGTACTGGTTTTTTTTACATAGTTTAATTACAGATTCACTTTCCACTATCATTTTAATAATTGTAAATACAATTATTAATATGACATGACTGTTATAAATGTCAAATATTTATATACTGATTTATAAATCAGTGTATAAAATATTTGTCTGTTTGTCTAACATTTTTTCTCATATATCTTCCATGTACAGATACCGATCAGTTGCGATTTTATTTTCTGTATAGATGTTGCTTGCTGATTGTAGCATTGCACCGAAGCACTTACTAATAAGAAGAAACATCCCAAATGCATTTAGACTTTTCCTGTAGCTAGCCATCATAAAAACTAATATGCTATGAAATCGCAAGATGATTATTGAAATTTAACATAATTTTTAGTTGTATTGTTAACACGTTAAGCGCCCTGATGGGCCACAGTTAGAAAAGTATTTTTATATTTAATCCAAATTATATTCCTATACCTGTAATACCTAAATATTTGTGAATTAAAACAAACACATGCATTTTGGCAAAACTTTGCTTTGCACATTTTATTATGAATTTTCTAAAATATCGATATCGCTAAACAAAATGTTAAGTAAAATATGGCCCTTAACGTGAATATTCCAGAAGCTAGCATTCCACGAACATGCATGTGTCATTGTATTCGTAGTATATCTGCATAAAGAGAGATGTTAAATACGACTTTTAAAATTAACTATTTGATAGACAATAAGGATTGTTAGGCATATTTAACATTATTCAAGATCAATGTTTTTTATTACAATAAAACGCTTGTACTTAAAAATCCTTATTGCCATCTAGTTGTACCATAGATGTCGTAGTACCTACGATTTACCAATTCGTAAGTAATAAGGTAAAAATGTTCAAATTGTGTAAAAGAATCACTTAAAGGCATATTCAGGTAAATCTTAGGTTTTGCTATGTTTTAAATGTACATAAATTATAGTTCAAAATTTTTTAGGCGATTAACATGTATAGCATATATTATTTCTCTTGTAGGGTTATCAGGGAGAACACCTCAATGCGTTCCCCGATATGCGATGATGACCAGTACGTGCTAAATCCCCAACCATGAATACATGTAATTTATAGTATTGATAAAGTAAATAGACCAGCTAACGCCATTTTCATCTTTCTTCAGGATTTCTATTTTTTTTTTGGATTTTCCTTCTGGATTCAACAATGAATCCATTTCGACGTTAATGTGTGTGAGAGAAACTTAATATTGTGATGTTATTGTCACGTCTTATTGATATTAAATATTTATACTTCATGTTTAATTAAAAGTTTTAAAATAATGGCAGTAAGACTTGTTATATTAGTTAATTAATTTAGAATACATTTTATACTTATTTATATTTCATGCTACCTATTTGTTTATAATTGTAAGTTAGTCTGTCGTAGGCAATGTATTGTTATTATGTTTGATGGTACTTATTAGAAAATTCGTTTTATAATTTGTAGGAATATTATGTGTATGCAAAATAATATAAGTATACAATTTAGAAATGACATCTGCTGAGTTTCTTGCCACTTTCTCTTTATCGGAAATTTGAAAATATTACCAAGAAACTTAATAATTGTACTATTATAGACAATACATATATCGATACATATATTCCATTTTTTATAGATAAATCGTTTTTTTCTTGGTATTTAGGTTTAGACTTAATTTTCATGTACATGTATTTATGTATTTCATACCAAGTATTGTTATATTTAGATTATATTTATATTACATACTTCATGTATCATGTAGTTAATATTTAATCATTTAAAATTGTAATTACTATGATTTTTTGGTATTTTCTGTAGTTATTATTTACTTATTGTCTCTTCACGTGGATTATTTTTATAAGCTATACCACTGCGCAACATAAAATATGTAATTTTTACTTTTTTGTTGATTTTCCTATCGATAGTATTTATTGTTAGACATACTTATTTTAGTTATAAAATTTAAAAAGTCCCAGTTTTATTTAAACTCTTGTTTTTCTTTTAGTGAATTTTCACTCACACACAACATTGGTCTATTTACGATATTAATACTTGTAATACTAAGATTGCGGGACATTAGACCGTCAGTGCAAAAGCGGTCTAACTTAATTTTAACAGTATTCATTAATACCATATCATTTACCTTTATAATAATCTTATACATTAATAATTATAAGTAAATTATAACAATTATGAAAAATATATATACTCGTATATATAATGAATCTAAGGGCCACTTTTGCACTGTAGCATATATTATTGCTACAATACATTGGTGTTGCCCATGGGACGATCCGGCTCAAAGGACCAGAAACAGGCATAATTCGTTCAACTTCAGTTTTAATACCGTCACAAAAAAAAATAGCGTTCATATAAATATGACAATAAAAGTAATATTAGAAATCAATGAATTATTAAATATACATAAATTGATTGCAAACTATGGTGAGGTGTGATTAGGGTCGAGCCGCGTGGTGTGCCTATTAATACGAATTAAATAAAAATGGAAGTTTGATTAAAATATATTGAAATCAAAATATACTTGGAAATTTTATTAAAACAAAGATTATTAATGTTCATTTAATATTAATGACATTGATGATAAGTAGTGTCCTACCATATTAAGATATGGTAAGATATGGTAAATAAATAAGTTTATTTCGTTTTACTTTAAACACAGGATACTTATATTTAAATTTAATAAAATAATAGCCCTTTTATTATCTAAGTTAAGTAAATTTGTATTATATCTTAACATTCTTATTTAATTTGTACTTATATTCGACACAATTCCAACTTGAACGAATATTGTACGTAGTTCCTTAGAATAGCGCGTTCAAGCAAACCAACTACCTTGGAGGACAGTATTCTACTTGCGGCAGCAAGTTTTTATTGAAAATTCTATGAGTAATTGTGTGTCATTCTATTAAATTCTGTATTTTATTCAATGATAATGAGTCATGTGGCTTGGCGCTAGCTTCACTAGCTTCGATGAAATATGTTTAGTTACAATTTTGGGACGACTATTTTAAATTATTTATTGATGAAAAGAAACCTAGTAAAAAAAGTTAAATTGACTTGTGAAATGTAAAAATAATGCAGGCTCTTTTTACTTGAGGACTTGTGATCGTGACTTAACTAAATATTTTTTTTAAGACTGCTTAATATTATGTGTACGCTTAATATATTGAGATATCGTCTGATGTTATTGCCGCTACGAATTTATATATCCCATTTATGATTACAACTAGCAGATAAATCTACTTTAATATCCCATATATTTTTCATTCCGCGTGTGAATTGTATTGTGATACTACATATTCTTAATTATTGCTAAATCAAATTCTACCTAAATTACTCAGATATTGTTACATGTTTTTGTGAATGCTCAAATTGCTAATTTCTATTTCAATTTAAAACAAATATACCTGTATAAGTATAGCTGTATACAGTACGGTCAACGAGATATGGTCGCCCTGAAGTTAGTTAGTTATTTTATTATATTATATTATATTTTTTTTCCCAAATAAACAATTCGCATAAGTTTAAACAACCTAACTTGAAAACAGCCACAATTCTACGGCCGTATTATGTAAAAGTTTATAGCGGCAATAACATTTGACGATACTTCTTTATATTTGATCAACGCCACACTTAATATTACAAAAAACGCATCAATTATTAAATTATATTAATTTTGCAGATGCGAATATTCAAACATGTTCACTGCGAGCGCGAGCGTGGCTCTATTCGGGTTGACGGTGTTCTACAGCGTCGCCATATTCGGCCTCTACCTGTCCGACACATTCCACTTCGAGCGCCGTCCCGCGCACCCCGTGCCGCCCAGCTAAGTTTAACATTACATTGTTATAGTACCTAAATTAATATATAGGGTCGTAGCTAAAATAACTTGAAACGCCATCTATTTTTTGTTTTGTGAGACGATTTATATTTATCAGTTTTTATTAACCCCGTCCTATAGGGTATAGATAGGATAGAACACATAAATAAAAATAAATTAAAAAGTATTTTATTTCTTGTTAAGATAAGTTTACAAAAAAAGTGTTTTTTTTTTATTATTTAAACATTGCCTAATGTCAAAGCCTCCAGGCATACCCCCAACAAATCATTATGTTCTTGTCGGTCTGTATCAAGATTCATTTAAAAAAAATGTCTCTTAATGGGTAATTGATTCACTTAATGTCAATGTTGGGAACCCTTTACTTATTAAAGTTGACAAATATGTATAAGGTTGCATTCATTTCATACCTTCGTTTGTATTGTAAATTTTCACGTTTAGTCAAATTTCGTAATTGTAGGTCCACAGTACCATACAGAGTTTGCATGCGGTGAATTTCATACAAAATGCAGCAAAAACTATAATCGCTCGTATTTTTAGATTGCGTTGACTTTTCATTTTCTGAGCTCATAGACTGTGACTCTGGTTATTTGATATTAATTTCAGCTTAACATACCCGATACTCGATTTTGAAATAAGCAGTCTAGAGAGACATAAAAACAGACGAACAACGAAAAAATATAAGGATTAAGTTTTTTTTTGTATGTAACTCTAAAAAATTTACTACGTGAAGGTCGAAAGCCTCGAAATTAATAAAATTAATTATTTTAATATAATATCTTGGTTACATATTTGCATTTTACTTGATTTTCTTTATAAATATGAAAGTACTTGTATTACTTTTATTGAATTTCTTGTATTTTACTGTTTTTTTAAGTTCCATATGCTGTTTTTTGCCTTCCTGAGGTTGGCAACACTGCTTAATGTATTCAAATTCGGCTTTAGCTACGGCTCTGCTTTTATGTTGATGTAAGTCATTATTGTAGTCTCAAGTGTAATTTATTGTAAGAACTTTAATCACTAGGTACTTGTAAAATATTGTGGTATTTTGTTTATATTGCGTTAACAACTGGATTATTTATGTTACATTGAAAGTATTTTTTTTATGTTCGTTAGTTGTTTATAACATTGTTATTTTTTTTTATTATTAAGATGTAGCATATAAATTTTTTGTGTAAATAAGTAATGTAATTTCAATTTTTATACTTGATTTCAGATTTGTCTAAATTTGAATTTATAAAGAGGTAAGTTTAGTTTTTGTCTTGTACAGTCTTTATCAATTATGGCTTACATTGACAACAATTTGTTTTAATGTATTTCAAAATAAAACTACTCATACATTTAAAAATGTATGTATTGAGTTATAGACTAATCTGTGCTTAATCCTAACATGAATATATTACTCTGCCCCATATTCAATTTGAATGTCAAATAGTAATATAACCTTTTTGAAGTCTAGGAACATTTATACCTGTAGATTTAGATAAATGTAAAATTATAAATATTTTTGGTATAAAAGTCAAAATTTTCATGTGTCACCCATTTTGTATAGCCTCGCTTTTATTATATTCTTCATTAGGTTATACATAATATATAATTGATTTAATCTATTACTTAACTGATTATATGTGTATTTATTGTTATTAATAAACATAGTAGATAACTAGTACTGTTACAGCACAAAACTGTTGAGTAATCTCATTATTTCTTTCAACAATTACATCTTTCTGGTTAATCTATAATTGATTTTAATGGAATTAATTAGAATAGTTATTGATATAATGAAATTGTGTCAAATATCATTTATTCCTATTATAACAACAATGTGTAATGTAAGCATAATACACGGGGTGTCATTCAATGTCGGGCAAAAAAATAAGTAATTATATAGAATGATTTGGTCTCAGTTGTAAATAGTGATAAAATACGTGTAAAATATTATATTTATTTAGTAAGGTGATTGTTTTGAACTAAATGCTATTACTGAAGGCTTCAAATATTGTTGTCTTTTGTGTAAATTTATTTTGTTATTTAATTTTTAAAATCATAAATAAACGTCACTCAAATACGGTGTTTTTTATTTGTTTCCTTTCATTGTTGTTTTTCAACTTTAGTTCACCTTCTACAATAATCTTTTAATTCGAATTCTTTTGATGCGTCGACGATGTATTTTTATTGAGATGCAAGTCCTTATATAAGCCCATGTTTTCTCTTTTCATTTTCTAGTAACAAATAAAAAAGTTGTTACTAGTAAACGAAAAAAGAAAAATAGAGCAAAATAAATAATACTACTGCTTCGAATGAAATTAAGTGTTCCTGTACTAAAGCAACGATGGTGGTTGGTTGTTAACGACGCTGCGCGTGAGGTTTGATCGACGTCTTTAGAGCGGGGCGGGGCGACGGAGGGGGAGGCGCAGGGGCACAAAGTGTTACTAAAAAGCACTGGTTGTGGGTTCGATGCCCAGTCGAGAAAATGAAATATTTTTTTAAATTCACTTTAATTTCTTCGCTCTGGTGTCGAGTTAAAAAGCGCCGTTTAGTTTCGCCACTCAACACGCAATGCGTCCAGAATTCGGCGGAAAGTAGAGAAGTGTCTTACCACTAGGTTACCTCGGCCTACCCTGCTGTGTGGAATACAGCGTAAAGCTAACTTGATTTTTAGTCGGTTGTAGTAGTGTTTCATAGATCTTTTTAACTTGTCTTTTAATTCACATAAGTATAATATGAAATATAGGTTAAGAATTGCAAATCACAAGAATTAGATAGAAAAAAAATAATTAGATATTACAAATTTTATTATAAAAATTACGAAGGAGTCTAAAAGTTCGTAGAATGAAAGGGTTCTAAATTAAATGAAACAATAAATCTATTTTTCCTTTTCAATATAATCAATCACCTTTAAGCTGAATACATTTATTGGATCTATTAATATTTTTTTCTAAACCGTCGGTATATATTTTTTCTTTCGCCTCAAAATGGGCCAAAATTGCCTGTCGTCGAAGTCTTTTTTAAAGAAATTCTTCCTTTTGTACCTGTAAACAAAAAAAATAATAAGTATTGAAAGGTAATGTTTGTGATTAAAGGAAACTAATAAGGTTTTAGTGTTTCTCGCCGGATTGAGATTTATCGAAAATAGAAATAATGATAATCTCACCTAGACGAGATTCAATATATCCAAATTTGTTTCTCACATTAAGAAAATATTAACGAGTGACATAAACAAATTTGGAAAGAGTGTTACTAATTGATATAATTTCCTTTTTTTTCATTTAGAAATGTTATAAAAATTAGAAATTTTATTAAAGATTTAATATTTATTAATTTTCCTTGTCTGGACAGACATGCAGTCATTGTTACATTGTCTTAAATATAAGAGAAAAGTCGAAAACAGTATTTTTTCGTATTTTGCAGAAAAAAACAGGATGTTAATAAATCATATTCACCTTTTCTATTTTACTGGAATCTTGCTAAGCGTATTATATACTTCATCTCTGCATTTACCTAAAATAAAAAAAAATATTTAATATCTGAATTTACACATCAAATTACAAATAAATACAAATTATTTCAGCCATCCAAGGAAGTTATAATGCGTAGTAATCATGGTTGCGCATTCATAAAGCATGGTATCATCACTATATAATAACAATATTACTCAATATTAGCAAAAATATTTTAAAGAAATATAAATTAATTTGTAGCCCTGACCAAAATAATACTAAAATAAAAAAAAGATACAAATAATTTACCAAACTATTAAAAATAAATAAACTAATTTAAGAGAACTAATAATTACCTGTGTTCTTTTTGAAGGAAAAGGGGTTTATACAGATAAATCTGAAAAATTAAAAAATATATAATGCATTAGTGCCAACATTAAACTAAATAAGAGTTCATCCTAAACTACAATGTTGATCATTGACTTTGTTTAATCTTAATCAGATTTTTTTTTGCCTAATATTCTTTAAACTATGAAAAATAAAAGAAAATGATAGTATGAATACATTTAGTTGTTAAATAATATACAACTAAACCAAGATTGACATTGTAGTATAGAATATAATAATAATATCAGACATTCATAAAATATAAATACTCACTCATATATGACATCTTGTAAGGAAATTAATTTAATTAAAAAAAAAACTGTTTAATATGATTTTACATTTTTTTTTATTTAATACTACAAACTTTCTATTTAAGAATATATACAAAAATAGAAAGTCAATAGCATGTATGAAATTATCGTTTGCGACGCAGTTGTAGGGTGTTGCGTCTTATCCAGGCGGCGCGGCGTGAGCCTCCCTTTGTTTGTGAGAACCTGTGACCCTTGCCAAGACCTCGTGAGCTCTTGCCAGCTGAAGTGAGACCACGCATTTCTCTGTGCTTATGCACTGCGTTTACTATCCAGTTGATCTTAGGATCGCGACGAATGGCCTGCAATTAATGAAAACTTGTTGATTATATGATGATGAGCATTTGATAGATTTTTAGGAACTTTGATAATTAATATCAGATAAACCTTAGGTGAGTATTCAGCAAAACCTTTCAGATTGGTGCATGACATAAAAAATCATCATATTAAAATAATACATTCAAAATTATAGGTAATAAATGGATTTTCTAAGTTATTTACCTTGTGTGAAGGATCGACGAGGATGACTTCAAAGTATTTGTATGAAGAATCTTGTGCGACCCAGTAGGAGTTGAGTACTCTCAAACCACCACAGCGACGTCCAACACGTTCCTATGATTTTAAATGAAATAAAAGTAAAATTACAATGTATAAATTTGAAATTAAAAAGTAATTTATAATTAGAGGATTTTGTGGCCACAACTTGTCAGACTTAAGCATGATGGTTGTAGGTTCAATTCCCATGCAGGGATAAGAATTATTTTAATTCCTTGCTCTGGTAATAAGACAAAGTGTGGTGTTAAATTCTGCCACTCAATATGCCATCTTAATTCTGGGTATCCTTAGCCTAAAGTTCTCTAAGGAGGATACTGAGTGAAGCTGAAATAAAACTTATTATAATTACCTCAGCAATAGATTGTAAGTTGCGTGTGGGTTTCAACTGGTTGACTCCATGGCTCTTAGGCTTGCCGTAGGTAGCACCCTTGGCAACAGGGCGCTTGCGGCCACCACGGCGAACACGGATTCTGAAGACAACATAACCTGTACGGAAAACACAACACGTTTTAATACAAACAATAGATAATCCTTAGGCGATAATGGACATAGAATGGCAATAGTTATATGGCATAATACTCTTATCATAGGCATACAAAATGTCTGTTAGCTGACCACGTGGTCTAATCAATTGAAATTAAGTTACTTTATAACAACAGCTGTATGTAACCCGTAACATAAATTTATAACCTATAAGTTTATCATGGACCTACGATTATCACGCCTAGAAAATTGATAATTTACTAACCTTGCTTGGCGCGGTAACCTAGTCTCCTAGCTTTGTCGGGTCTCGTAGGCCTAGGTGCACGGTGCATGCGAGTTAATTGGCGGTACTGCCATACTCTAACACGTAAAAGGAAGCGCATAACATCGCTAAGCTTTTTACGATACAATTCTTGAATATATCTGTAAGCGCCCATCTTGGGAAGCCTGTGGCAGACCTAGCAACAAAATCAATACAAATTGATCAGAAGTCACATCATCGGTCTGGCCACAAAAGGGCCGCGTAAAAGCGACCCCTTGCAAACATGTTGTATGTAAGCATTCTGCAATTTGAAATAATATAATGTAAATGTTAAAAATATTTAATAAGTTAACACACACTGGTATTTTTCTTTTAAATGCAATAAATTGAATTTAAACAATTGAAAGATTACACTGATATTTAAAGATTTAAATTTCACATACGTCTCGCGTACTCCACAGGTAAGCCGGAAAAGAGAACTGAAATTTGTCAAGAAGCAAGACTGGAACATTTTTTTTACATTGCCAGTATCGAAAACATAGAATATATAAAACAAGGAACATATTATAGAAGATAAAATATTATAATACATTAAATATACATATGATATAAAATATTTATTATAATTATGTTATATTTAAAAATAAAACTGTTGCCTAGATTTTTGGCAGTACACCTAATTCCCGACTGCTGAGGAAGAGTGAATGTTTTATTTATACTAAATAAGAAAATATATTTAAAAGCTTAAAAAGTTGTAGAATTTGTTTTCTACCAAATATATTAATATTTTTTGGTGTTATAATTTTTCGGACTGACAAATAGTAACACAAAAATACATTTATCATTTGATGGGGTCAAAAGAATCATTTTTCAACTTTAAGGTATAGCGCGCACTAGTGACTTTTGTCACCGTGACTGTTGCGTCACTGTCACCGTGTACATTACACTTAATGAAGGTGCGCGCATTTGGATACGTGACAATTGGGTGACTTTTTGTCCGCGGAGGACGGCAACACGCCGGTGACGCAACTGTCACCGCGTCCATAGATTTGTATGCCCGTGCGCGCATTAGCAACTAAATGTCACCTCCCCCTTGCGGTTTCCATACTAATCATCTTCCGCATAAACATGAAACAGCAGCGTGTTGCAATGCAGCACAGAATTTTTATTTCAAGAATGGCGTCAAGTTCATCACCAAGGCAAAACGTGTGTTTTCATGAAGTTGAAATAGACAATGACAATACTGATTGACGAAATAGAGTTGAGGCCATTGCTCTATGACAAATGAAAAGTTGAAAGCCAATATTTTCTACATTTGCTTTTTTTTCTATTTCTTAATATAAGTGCACAGACAACCATCTCTTCGAGATCCATTTTATCAAAAGTAAAAAATTTCGTCACTGTCATCGCAAGTGCGCGCAGTGGCGAAAAGTATGGTGACATGTCAGTGACAAAAAGTTTATTGTCACCGTGACAAAAGTCACCAGTGCGCGCTAAGCCTTAGTTTTTTACAGTTATAATGTTTCCAATTTTAAATATAAAAACAATTTATATTGGAGTATGATTTAAGACTGATCTTACTACGCAGTAAAATATGCTTTTATACTCATAAAATATTTAGATTCGAATAAGTCATTTAGACTGTACTGTAGACAATTTCAATAGTATTGAGAAGAAAAATATTTAAAAACCTTCGCGGGGGTTCATGAAGGAATCCTCATGGAGAAAAATACACTTTATAATGTTCCTATGATCTGATCCTGTGGGTGTTGTTCCTGTAGACCCGGCCATGCCGGAAGATGAGCGCATATATATTCTATAATGCTTAACATATTATTATAGTGAAATTTATTATCAAATCTACAATGGTTGTAAAGAATAAAGTTATATATATAGATTAGGAACTCAAAATTCATTCTTTTACGCTTTAAATTCCTTTATTTTTTTTTACGATCTCAAATGCGTTCTTTTAAGCCACCTCTCCTTGGCCCTATTTATTTTACGATTCCAATGTGCTTTGCCAAATGTTGGAATATGTAAAATTTAAACTTGAATTTGATGTAAATAGAAAATAAACAGACTAGTCATGGCGCAGAGGCACACGCGTGTGACTGGGTAAATGTATTCTGTACGTGTGACTGTGAACGCGACAGGTTGTGGGTTTGATTCCACTCGAGGAAATTAAATATTTAATATCTTCATTTTCTTCGCTCTGGTGTCGAGTTGAAGTACGGTGTTGAGTTCCGCCACTCAACACGCAATGCCTCCAGAACTCAGCGGTAAATGGAGCGCAGAGCGTCTTAACACTAAGCTCCCTCTGCCTGCTCTGTCTACATGTACAGTGGGATACATCATGAAGCTGAAAAGAGTAAATAAAAAGCAGCACTTTAAATTCGACCACTCGGAATCTATGATGCCAGTGCCACAAACATACACATGTCAGATTTATAATTTTAACTCAATTTTTGAAGAATCAAAAAGGATACATGTGTAAATTAATATGTTATGAAATCGCTTACGAAAACGATTTAATCTAATACAATGTTAATTATTAATCTATGTAATTTAGGTTTAAAACATTCTTTAATGCATTTTTTTCTTGATTTTATTTTGCTTAGTACTGCGCAAGTCACAGTACGTAAAAATGGTGGACTCAAATCCGTGTTGGTGCTGAAATGAAAGCGTTCAAAATAAATTTATGTAACTCCACATTAAGTGACAACATATTTACTTGGATTATTGGTGTTCTAATGTATCTGTGATGAAAAAAGTTATGTTTCTTCGAGCATTAAAAGCTCTAAATGCAATTAAAGACGTACCTGACCATGTATTGATTGTTACAAAGAGCGTCGTTAACGTAGTATGCGGAATATAACATCCATTAATATTATTTATAATGTAAAGTAAGTTTGAAAATGAAACAAATATATTTTTATACCGAGGAAATATTAGCCAATCAACTAAATTATCATGAATATAGTTTGTAAATAATAATGCATAAATTAAATTTGAAAATATGTTTTGAACATATTAGGACTTACTATTTTATATAACTTAAATGATGATGATGGTACATTTATTAATTTAAATATGTATAAGCTTACATGTTATTTTATAATATTAAATGTATCCATAGGATTCTAATACATAAAGGCAATTTATACAAAATGCTTAACTATAAATTTATGGATAACATAGAGTAACCGAATCATATATGTAAATCTGTTCTTTTCATATATTTATATGTTTTGATAATTTTATAAATTATTTTATTACGATAGAGACAAATATAAATGTATTATTTTGTAAAAGATAACTAGATTTCTGAACGAAGATATTCGTTTATCGTGAAATGCACGGCGCCATCTTGAAAGCATAATTGTTGTCATGTTTACGTTGTATGTGGAAGTTGAAGTTTTTAATTTGTAATTTATGAAGGTTTGCCTATGTATTATATTATTAAAAATATGTCAACTTTATGTATTAAAGTGTAGTGATTTAAAAATATTAAATTTTAAATGAAACTTATATTAATTTCACTAAACATAGAATAGGCGCCAAATTGGTTAATGTCGTTAGTGTTTTGTTCGTGGTATTCGTGTAAAAAAGTGTGTTACAAAGTGTTTATAGTTCTTTTTCGCTTATTTACAGGGCTAGTTTGATGTAACTGATCAGATTAAGTGATTTTTCAAAATGTTTTACGCACACTTTGTGCTGGCCAAGAAGGGCCCTTTGGCCAAGATTTGGCTGGCAGCTCATTGGGACAAAAAATTGACTAAAGCTCATGTATTCGAGACAAATATTGAAAAATCAGTTGATGGTATTTTAAAACCTAAAGTTAAAATGGCTTTACGAACCTCGGGCCATCTGCTGTTGGGTGTAGTGAGAATTTACTCCAGAAAAGCCAAATACTTGCTGCAAGATTGTAATGAAGCATTCGTCAAAATTAAGGTACTGTCATATATGAAATATTTATTACCCTTTACAGTTTATTCCGTACATGATGTTATGATATACATTTTCAAATAATCAAATAAGGATTTAAATATGAATTTGAAACAAATATTTTGGAACATGTCCGAAGTGGTAATATTAATACAAATACATAGGAACTAAATATAAAGGTATTATTTCTATTTCTTGTAGTTGGCATTTCGACCAGGCATGGTGGATTTACCAGAGGAACATAGAGAGGCCGCATTAAATGCTATTACATTACCTGAAGTATTTCATGATTTTGACAGTGCTATGCCAGAATTAAAGTAAGTATGCATAATTTAAGTGTAATAACCATAAATTGAATTTTTATACAATTCTATTTACTCCTTTTTATTATTAATTATTAATTAAAATATTAATTATCTTATGTAGTTTAATAATTACAAAATATAAACATTTGTATCTTTATTTCATATCCACATAATCTTTTATACATAAGTTTAAAATAATAAACATTAATATAGGCATAAAAAATACTAATGTGCATAGTATTGGAAATACCAATAACTAATTAACATGTTTTTCCTAATTTGTACTTTGATTTGTACTAGCACTTTGATTTTTAGTAAATGTAAAAATTTTAAGTGTCACATTCTCAAGATTCAAATCAATGCAATGTGTGTAAATTAATTGATTGGTAGCTATATGAATTAATTCATTTATCTTTGGTAATTATACCAATTAATTAAACTGGAAATTTTGTCCATCATTCTGAACTCTCGTCTGTAACATGCTACAATATTTGACTAACAAAAAAAGAACCTAAGGCATGATTAGAATCTGAAGAGTATTGAAATCTGTCAGACTGAGAGTGTATTCAGTGTAGCCCTATATTGTAATACCCCAATTCTTAAGGGTCATTAATGAAATAGTTCTGAGCTATTATACAGATACGATACAGGATTTATGATTATAATGACTTACAAATCTTTATATTTTTTAATAGTGAAGTAGATATTGAAGCCCAGTTCTCACTCAATCAGTCAAGAGCTGAAGAAATAACAATGCGTGAAGACTATGGGTCCTTGAACTTAGTTACCCATGATGATGGATTTGGAGACATGGGTTTTGATACAGATAACCCAGATATTATGCGAGAGGCTATTGGAAATGAGGGTGGATTAGAACAGGTAGGTCTGGTTATTTTATCAATTTTGTCTACAATCCCTACAAAATAGGACAAAGTTAATATTGAAAATATTTATATTTATTTAAACCAGATGCTCATATTATATAATTATGGTGATTAACATAATTAATATGGATGGATGATTTTGATGACGAAAGTATAATTAACATATGTGGATTTTTTTAATTTACAATTAAAAAGTGTCGGATCACAATTTATTGTAATTTTTTTTATCTTTTAATTTACCCTAAAAGATAAAATTTTACAGTTTTACTAATTACAGTTAAATAACTATATATTACAGAGTAATCTTCTATTTGCGGATGGTTCATCATTAGAGTTGGCTAAAGATGCAGTAGCGAGTACTAGTGCAGCAGGTGTACCTGCATTGACTGCACCGTCTCATGAGCCTCGTATGGAAGCAGCACCCCATGGACCTATGGATGATGGGTTTGGTGGCACCATAGGGGACGTGGGGGATTTTGGACGTTAGTAATTATAAAAGTAGTATGTTATTAAAAATATCATGGTCATGTATGAATGAATGTGATAGAGTAATATTTTATTTATATTATACTAATATTCTAAATGTGAAAGTTTGTGATAATGGATGTTTGTTCCACTTTCACTCAAAAACTACTGAACTATTTATTTTTTATATCAGAATAATAAATAGGCTACAATTTACCTAAAGACTTATATAGCATAACTTTGATATAATTGTGAATTTGAAGGTTTTTCTTTAATGTATATTCTTTCTCTTTCTATCTTTACTTCTGCTCATATTTCCAAGGTATGTAGGAATTTGATAAATTCAAATTTATACTAAAATTGTAGATCATCTTAACCATTCTTTGTTATTCTTAAGGATACATGGAATTTTATGATTGAATTTGTTTATACAGATGCGGGAGGTCTATTTGAGGGTGATTTATTCGGAGACGTCACGGCCGGAAGCTCCACAGGCGGAGCTGGCACTGGCATGCCTGGTACCTCTGCGCAACCACAATCATTACAGGTTCAATATATTTGTTATTCTCTTTTATCGTATTACAACATTCTTTTTAATATTCTTCAGATAGCAACAACACAGTTTCTATAACAACAAAGAATCACGAAATATCGCGGCTGTGATGGTGAAGAAAGTGAAATCACTTGACTAAAGTTGAGGCATGACTACCAAAGCGACAATATATTACAGTACACAGTAGCAATGTACAGTATTTTTTTTAAATTAATGATGATAAAGTACATATTCCCATATTAAATTTCTATTATAAGTACAGATGTTACATGCACATAAGTATGTTAATACAATGTTTAAAAACTTATCCCTTAACTCCTAATCGTTGAGCTATTGCATTTCATTATCATCAGCTCAGTGATCTGTCACAAATGATATCGAAGGACATATATATTATATCTTTGTGTAAGTGGGCTAAAATTTTAAAGCATGTATTTGCGTAGGCGGAGATAGAAGCAGCTGGCGGCAGCGCGCGCTCCGCGGAGGCGGCGGCGGACGCGGACTCGGACGACGACATGCCGCCCTACGACGCGCCGCCCTCGCCCTCCTCGCCGCCCGGCGCGCCCTCGCCCGCACACAGGTACTCCCGCGCCATGCTTGTGGGCTTGATTTCCACCGGGGATGTCAATTTATGTATTTTCATCGATATAAACGGATTAGAACTAACAAGTGTATTTTTTAAAAAAAATCCTTATGTATTATATATTTTTTTATAACAATAGGTAATTTTATGCGAATATTTTTTTCTGTGTCGGTTATCACCCTAAGTCATTACTCATTAGACTCAGTCACTTAGCTCAATAATTTTTTTAAATGCTAATCTCAAGCATCTTGAATAATAAATAATTTTGGATGTGATAATTTTTTAACATCTTTTTCAAATTGATTTAAAAAAATAAAATTTACAGTTGGGGAGGTTCCCCCCCGCACGGGAGCGAGACGCCGCGCGATGATGCAGGACTGATGCCGCCTCCTGCCGCGCCGCGACCGCCGTCTGTTAGGCCTATGGTTATACTATTTAATATACTATTTAATATTTAATATACCCACAACCGGCGCGTTACAATTAGACCGACCTCAATAAGCAATATTATGACTATATATGATGACAAAAAATAAACACTGGTTTTATTATTTAACAGGATGTAGACGATCAAGTACCGGAAGAACCACAGCCAGCCGAGGCGCCCGCTACTCCAGCACCAGCAATAGACTCTACAACATTATTACAAAATGATGAAGAATCCTTTGCTTTGGCACCTGTTGATGCTACTGTTCTTAAAGGTACAAAAAAATGGTCACATTATGTCAGTCAGTGTCATGTCAGTGTTGGTGCTTAATTTTGGTATATAGGGGAAAATATAAAATTAGTGACATTGTAAAAGAAATATTAGGGCTTTATTCCCGTGGACTATTTGCATTTAGCACCTAATTTCTTAGAGTTAGCTTCTTCAGAAACTCAGATTTTTATATGTTATTGGTAAATATGCATCACACTGAATAATTTATGCTTGGTAGCCATTTCTTTATTTCTTATAATTTAGGTTAGGTTAGTTAGTCTTATAGTTTATTTTTTTATTATAATTTATTTTTTTTGTTAATTTATTATTAAATAGTTAATGAACTATTTAATAATAAATTATAGAATTTATAATTTAGCCTCTAATTCTATCATACCCAGGCATAACAAAAGCGAAACGGAAACGTAAGCTAATAGTAGACGAGGTGAAGAACATCTCGGGCGAGGAGATGAAGAACCAGCTCAGCAACACGTCAGACATAGTGACTACCCTGGACCTGGCACCGCCCACGCGCCGCCTTATGCACTGGAAGGAGACGGGCGGTGTGGAGAAGCTGTTCACTCTGCCTGCCAAGCCCATACCCTCCAGGGTCTTGTTCAAGGTGTGTGTTGAAGGCAGAAGATGCCTGGGAACCTAGTGTTAAGACACTCCATTCTGATTAAAACACTTGCGTTCCTCATTTTTTTCCATTTAAGCAAAAATAATGTCGCCAATGTCACATTGTATGGAGAACACAATGCTAATGTTACATTTTTAGGAATAGATATGGCGCACAAAATCCATGTATACAATAGGTATAACAATTTAATATTATGTAGCAGAGACAACTCCAGTTTTTTTTACTTTCCGCCCGAATTCGAAAGATCGTGTGTTGGATGACAGAGTGCAATTCTGCAATTGAAATTCTGCCTCGTGGTTAAAACGACAACCATTGCGTAGACACTCTTGTTGTCAGAGTGAAGAAATGAAAATAAAAATTTAAATAAAATATTATTATATTTCCTTTTCTCGAGTGGGGATTGAACCCACAACCAGTCGATTTTCAGTACACTCTATGCTCTTGCGCCACGAAAGGCTACTGTTAATAAATTAAATAATGTTAGTCTCATTTCCGATTACAGAAGTATCAACGCAACATGACGCTGCGAACTGAGGCGGAGGAGGGCGACCCGGCGCGCTCGCCCGACCCCGAGCCGCCCGTCGCGAGGCGCGCAGGCAGGAAGCGACGACACGAGGAGGTGCGTTAATAGATATTTTTTTGGATGATTTTCTAAAAAGTATTTCGGGTTAATAGATATCTCTGAAATACCCTATTAGGTGCTCAATATACATATTTTTCTTATAAACTCTCTCTTACTCTTAGAAAATATGTATATTTTATAAGTAGTTCCTAAAATGCCTGTAGCAGGATTGATAGAGGAAATGTAAGTACCAAGACTCCACTCCCCACACGCCTATTTATTCAGAAAATTGCGTGTTTGTTTGTGGCGGTCCACGCTTTTTCCTGTAAGCAAAGCAAGATGATAATAATTCATCCTCGAGTTTGAATGGAACATACCACTCTTCCTCTGCCCCACTCGAGACAATAAAATATTTAATTACATTTTCTTCACCTCGCAATGCCTTCAGAATTCGACGGAAAGTGGGGAGTGGAGAGTCTTAACACTAGACTCTCTCGCTTACTACATGCGGAATACACCATGAAGCGAAAAAAAAACAAATAAAAACCAACATTTAATAAATTTTGTTTTTATATTTAACATCATTTTATACAATGTTTCTTTAGACAATGCACCCACCAGAGACGCCTGCACCTCAGATTGAATTAGAACCTCCGACACCTATCCCACAAGAGTATGAACCATCAGTTGGTAAGTTTATATTAATTTTGTTTCACTTTCACTAAAATATTATATCTAAGAGCAAACTATAAGTCACAGCTTTTGATTAATGTTCAATGTTCTACTAATTTCATTCCATTAAAACAATATCTAATATTTCTATATCTTTCTTCATAATAATGGTGTTGCATTCTAATTTCATCTGTGCTTATTAATATGTGTATAATAATAATAGGGAAAGAGCTTATAGTGTATTTTTATACAATATTTATTAGGAATAAAAAATATTACACAAATTATGTATATAACACTAAATTTTTTAATTATATAATGTACACTATGAGTCGCTTCCCCGCTCCCCCCACTAACCGCTCCCCCGCACTGCGCACGCACAGAACCGGAGCGCGCGCCCACACCGTACCGGTCGCCGCGACATGACGACGTGGAGCCGCCCGCCACGCCAGGTACACATATATCTAACTTGATATTTTAAAAGTGCTTGTAATGGCCAAATTAAATAAAGAAATTTTGATTTTGATGAATGTATAATAACTTAAGCTTCCGGAGGAACGGCACTTAACTTTATATATATATATATATCAATATCATTTTAATGATCTTGAATAGCATAATACACTTCACCAATAAGATGTTGTTAATTTTGACTCGAAAATTTTAGAGAGAGAAATTATTTTACACAAACACTTTATTCGCACATAATCATTGTTGCTTTTTCTACATACCTTTTTATCATTGGTAATGGGATTTGTTTTGTTATAATCATTTATCTAAATTTATTTCATTGTAATTTTAATGAAAATTAAGAAACGAAACTTTGAACCTGTTTCTAAAATAGCCAAAGATGTGCCACATGTTTTAAAAGAAAGAACCATATTTGAACATTATTTTCAAATTTTTCTAACAAAATATGTAGCGTTAAACTATCTATTGTAATAGGAAATTAGTACTTATATTATAATCAATATAAACTTAACCACCTTTATTATTATTTATTTGTATATGAAACGAGCAAATAAGTATCGTTAACATATTATATTCAATGATACAGGTATGCTAAGTTCCCTTGGAGCTCCGCTTACACCAGGAGTTTTGGGCCCCCTAACTCCTGGTACACTGTTGCAAGGAGGACTCACGCCGGGCAGTCTACAACATGGTGCTATGACACCAGGTGATTCTAATTTAGGTTTTATTAATTTAGATTTGGTAAAATGGCGTCGATTATCCGAACGTCAAGCAACCGAATGACTGCTTATCCGAACTACTACACGTGCCCAACTCGAGCATTCTTGTACACCAATAGACAAAAGATTTAATTATGTAAACATGATTTTAAAAATGTACGGTTAAATCAACATAGTTCTATTATCCTTACAAACTGGTTTCTCGAACACTCAAAATTCCTAATTATTACAGATAACAGTCGCTCTTCTGTACTTTTATCTGTGTATATGGCGTTTATACTGTAAAACTATGTATGATCATTTACAGATTAACAACTTACGACATGTGCCTTTTTTAGGACTAATTTTATTTAAATTCTGTAAATGGCTCTCCTTACAAGATTTTTTCAAAAAATCGATATAAAATACCAATTTTTGCGTTGATAAAATGTCGTTGAGGACATTATTTATGCCTTAGTATATGTCTATATATTGTATTGTAATGCTTTATTTTTTTTTATTAGGTGGCCTAACACCTGGAGGGCTACAGCACGGTGATCAACCTGAATTAGGTCTGGTTGGTCCACTACATGGAGGTAATCTCATTTCTCTCTTTCTCAATACATATAAAATATTAATATATAAATACATGCAAAATCAATATTGAATAATAAATATATTTTCGTTTTCAATAAAGTACAATAGAATATCTCTAATCCAGGACCATTAAAGACCAGAAGATGCTAGATTATTGATATAGACAGATCATTAGATAATACATATGCATAATAAATAAGCATTTTATAATAGGAAAAAAATATTTTATGTTAATGATGTGTTTTTAATTAAGGTATGTTTTTGCACTGTACACTGTCATTTAATACCACTTTGTTCTACAGGAATGACGCCTGGTGGCATGACGCCAGGTGGCATGACACCAGGAGGTATGACGCCAGGCGGAATGACGCCTGGTGGCATGACGCCGGGCGGTATGACGCCAGGTGGTATGACGCCGGGAGGTATGACGCCGGGACTTGGTCTTGACGGCGGTATGACGCCAGCGGGTCTCCATCATGGTACTATGACGCCTGGTAAGTTGTGCATTTTTTTGCTCCATGTTGCATTTATTTGAGTATAAATGCCAGAGGCCTAAGGCAAAAGGGGCAAAAGCATGTAACTGTAAACGCGACAGGTTGTGGTCGATTCCCCTTCGAGGACATAAAATGTTTAATATTTTAATTTCTTTGCTCTGGTGTCGAGGTAAAAGCGAGGCGTTGAGTTCGATGGCTCCAGAATTCGATGGAAAGTGGGCAGCGCAGTCTTTTAGCACTAGGCTACCTCTGCCTAACCTGCTACACGCGGGGCACAGCGTGTGCCGTATAAAATTTACCTTGATTAATGTTCTATATGCGAATAAACAGTGACTTAACTTTTAAAATACTATTTCCACAATAGACAATTATAATTAATAAATATTGCACAGGTGGTCTCGATCACGGTGGCATGACACCAGCGGGCCTCCAACACGGTGGCATGACACCGGCAGGTCTCCAACACGGCGGCCTCACACCTGGTGGCCTACAGCACGGCGGAATGACGCCTGCGGGGTTACAACATGGCGGTATGACACCTTCTGGTTAGTATGTTTTGTTTATAAGTAATATAAGATATTGTTTATGGGCTAAATGAAAGAATATTAGGAGGTTTATTTTGCTGCTTTATTATATAATAAGAAGTGAAGGAAAGATCCATAGAGCCCATCAATGGCACAGCGTCTGAATATAATTGCGACGGTTGTGGATATTTTCTCTTTTTCTTTCTTCTAGTAACAAAACAAAGCGCAGCGTTAAGTTCTGCCAATTGAGACGGAATGTATCGAAAATTGGGTGTCCAGTTGAATCCAATAGTGTCCTGACACAGACTTCCCTCTGACTACCCTACTATATATAGATATGAATGAAACTATGAAAATAAGAGTCTAGTGAAAGGGCATTTTTTCTCTCAGTTTCGCCTATATAATATCAACAAGTAACTGAAATATTATATTAAAACGCATACAATATATCACGGGCAGGTCTCCAACACGGCGCCCTGCTCCAACACAACATGGAGCTCCCCATGATGCCGCAGATGGGCGGGGAGCACCCGTTCCTGACGCAGGCGCACACACACACGCACGCGCATGCCCACACGCACGACCTGAACACAGGGCCGATGGAGCCGCTGCCCATGCCGCTTGAACATGGCGATTATCAGGTTAGTTTATTAATTAATATTTTTAAAGTGTTATTCCACATTTAATAAGTAGGTTAGTTTATGTTAAGAAGACTCTAAAGTAAAGAATTCTCCAACACAACGTGGAGTTCCCCATGATGCTTTAAATAAGAGGGATTGAGTATTGCACACTACTACTATTTTATACGCGGGATATTAATAAAATATCCCGCATATAAAATACTAGGAGTGTACAATACAATATGAAGCAAAAAAGCCATCTTTTAAAGATAACTTTTTTTTATCAAATGACTAAAGTGTTCTTATTTAAACTTTTTTGTTTGTTTTACAGAATGGTATGCAAATGACAAACTTAGGGTATGATGATCAACATGGTCATCACAGTCCACAGCACGATTATGATTTACCTCTCAGTGTTGAAAATGTAAGTTTTATTATAATGTTTATCCCGTGAAGTAGAAAAAGTTTAAGATTCAAGTGACTTGGAGAAACAATTAGAAATGTTTGATATTTAAATGTGTCTTTGAGAGATTGAAAATCATTTGACCAGTCATGGCGCAGGGGCACAAGGTGTGACTTTAAACGCGACAGTTTGTAGGTTTCATTCCCTAAAATTATTTAATATTTCCATTTCTTTCGCTCTGGTGTCGAGGGAAAGCGCGGCGTTGATTTCCGCCACTCAACACGCACTGTGCCTAGAATTCGAAATTTTTGTGTAAAAGAAAAAAATAAAAATTATACATAATATAAATGCGTGTGAAACTAAAAAAGAAATACTAATGTAATATTGGTGTTTCCTCTAGCCCGAGGAGCCCCTTAGCGAGGTGCGCGAGGCGGGCGAGACGGAGGAGCAGTACGAGGAGCGCGTGCTGAACCGGCGCGCCGCGCAGCTGTTCACGGCCATGCGCCACAAGCTGGCCGCCGACCGCGTGCTCGACTTTGCCGACCTGGCACCCCGACACAACAACAGGAAGCAGGTATACATCGTCCCAAAATCGTATATAATTATGGTTGCAGAATACTAGGGTAATAATACCTAGGCAGGTCAAAGAATATTGTGTAACGAAACTACATTGTTTTAATATATTTTATTTCATGAGATTTGAACTCACAATTTTCAATTTCTCTTCACAAATACTTGGCAGTTGTTTATTTTAATATTATTATTTATGTTTAGGACAAAAAAATATGAAAACCAGAAGGCATCAACATTAAAATTAATTAACGTTAAAATATTAGGCTGTCGTCGCGCAGCGGCACATTGTCTGACTTTAAACGCTACGGTTATGGGATAGATAACCCACCCACACTCAGGGGAATGAATTATTTTTATTTCTTATATACGTAAAACTAAAAAAAGAACTAAGAAAAATAAAAGTTTTAAAATGTACTAATGTTTATATATCACAGGTTGCGCAAAAGTTCTACAGTCTACTAGTTCTCAAGAAGCATCAAATGCTGAAACTGGAGCAACACGAAACATACGGACGTATAACAATTTCAAAGGGGGCTCAGTTCGAGACGGAAGCGATATAATTAATATAGTTATATTTATACAAAGAAACAAATATCAATTAGATATAAAAGAGGGTACTTTAATATAAATCGGTGATGAGTAGTTTCCTTTGATAGGTTGAGCCAAAAATATTGTAAGTATTCGAATTCGTAGACACTTGTTTCGGACCAAAATATTAACATGATGATCTCACACATCAGATGACAAAAATATTGTAAGGCTAAGTCTGTTTATATTTTTATAGATAATAGTATGTACATTGTTAAAATTACATATTATATAAATAAAAAGTATTTATATGTATGTAATTTTAAATCTGTACACTTAATTCATATAAATATAAGATATTTTATAATATACCGTGTTTTCTGTATTATGTTAGGTACAAAACTTTATAATCTTAATGTTATGTTTTCTTAGACATGACTAATAATTCAATTCTAAAAAGCAAGATTGTGTTGATTTTCAAATCTGCGGAAAGAAATAAAAACATTTGACATTTTAAACTTTTTACAGACTTGACTTTTCAATAAAGTAAAGTGTCTATGGATTCGAAAGAGCGAGTTTATTATAGCGGTTATTCGGAACGATGTAGAGAAATGCCTTAATTTGTTTTGCTCTAGGCTAAGTAAAATTATTGTACGTTTACATTGTTTAATAGCTTCCACATTTACACACCTAGTGCTAATTTGTTATGCCGTTTTACATTTTAGAGTTAAGGGTGATCTGGGAATTGTTTCTCAATTAACTTATCACTACAAATGTTTGAAATATTTATGAATATTCTATTTCTTTTATAAATGCTTAAAATTTTGTTTATTATGGACTAAAATATATGTTTTTATTTTAGTTTTTTTATATCTCAAATGATATTGTATGGATCACCCTCACTCTTTAGTAGTACAATGTTTATTATGCATATGTAGACCCCGCTCGTCGTTCTGTTTGTTATACACAACATTAATTGTTATATATTATAACAAAATACTTTAATTTGTTTGAGTTTTACATTTTTTTTGTTTGTGTAGATCAGAACTGAGAATATCAAAATATTTTTAGACTTGAAGTTCCTCATGTTTAGTTAGTCACTTCTAATTATAATTAGAAGTTATAATAATATTAATATGGTCGACAAGACTGCCTTGAACCCTGAAATAAAGATTTCTGAAATATAAATAATGAATATAATGTTGTGTATAACAACGATCGTCGTTTCAAACGTATTACGGAAAATCTATCTGCCTTACATTTTGTTGTTGTTAGTATTATAATGTTAATGAGCGTCTCTATGTAAATTATTATATGTAAGATATATTTTGATACCGGACTGTCGGACACTTAGTAGTAATGTTCTGTTCAAATACATACATACATTTTGATTTATATAAATATTTGTAGAAATCGAACGTCGACCACAAATGCTTCGTATATAATATGTTTAATTTATAAGATTTTAGAACTTTCAAGCAGGGATGTTGTGGAACTTCTTAGCCGTAGTCAATTCTAATATGAAAATATCGGAGATTCGTTACATATTATGTTTAAATTTTGTTTGCCCCAGCCGCCAAAATTTTGTTCCTAGAAAAAGATGAATAACAAATATCACATCAGTAAACTATAAATTAAGTACTGAAACTACCCTGAAACTTAAAAAACTTTTTCTTATAGCATTTGTCCAGATCCGGAATCCGTAACATCCCCGCTTCAAAGTTCTACAATATTTCAAACTGAAAAAAATAACCAAATTATTTAATATTTAAAAACAATCAAATTTTTCTTTGGCCGTGTTTGAGAAAAAAATTAAATTTGAAAAATTATGTACGAGTACAAGTAGTCGTAACCATAGACGTAGCTAGAATCATTTATATGGGTCTTGGAAGTCTTTGAAATTGGTAATATATGTTATATGATTTCACTTAAGTTAAAATATAATTTGTATTTTAGTTTCGACTTTAAATTTAAATGTAATATGGAGAAAATTATATCTTTATTTTGGCTTCACGCAGAAGGTATTTAGTGTTCAGATACTACTTTCTTCAATTTTATAAATGCACGCGCGTTGAGATGCGGAACTCAACGCCGCGCTTTCTCTTATAAGTAGAGCAAAGAATCCATAACCGTCATATTTAGTCGGACACAGTGCCGCTGGGACACGACGGTCTCAGAATCTAAATTATTTTATATACGAGTATATTGTTTTAATTTAAATGGACCCCCTTTTTGCTAGCTACGCCTATGACAGTAAGTGATAATGTGAAACACCAAATCATGCGATGTCTATTACGAGATTTAAATATATTTACATGTTTATACAAATGTGTGCATGGCGCGTGTGTGCGTGTGGGGAGACCGCGGTAAGGTGTGCCTCACACTATTGGTACATTTTGGTTATTTTATTGCGTTTGTTCGATGCTTTACTACATATTTATATTAAATATCGGACGGACTGACTTCGATACGAGTTTAAATAATTATGTGATTAGACTATACTAGTAAATTAAATTTTAGAATTTTTAAAGCATCGAATACTCGCAGGCGTTTTTCTTTGAACCCAAATTGAATGCATTCTGATGTAAGATTGGATTCACTTTGGTACAGAATATCTCAAAATGATGTAAAATTCTAAGCATTAAGAATGCCTGGACCTGTTTAAGTAAGTTAGAAGATTTTTTTTTGTAAAAGTATTTAAGTGAATACCTTCGCTGGAATTACTTTAGTGTTGTCGCGCGGGAGTATTCTCTCAGATACAATCCAGTAAATATTTGCAATAAATTTGTTGATATAAATACGGAGTTTTTAATAATCTTTTTAATTTTTTTATCACCTATTTTTCTTTTATTTGTGATACTAAGGGCCAGTTTCACCACTGGCTGGTAAAGTCCCAGACAGCCTTATCCTTGCCAGACAAGCTATAATTTTTGGTTTCACTTGGTCTCGAATAGCTATATCTAGTAGATACACATTTGATACATGCATTTAATGTTTACATTCAATATTTGTCATTTAAAAATGTAATCAAATCGTATGAATGGGAACAAAGAGCCTTTATATTATTTTCCCAGGATCCCTCTGCCTACATGTGAACCTAAAAGTATTTTCATTTTGTATTTTTGTGTATACGCACTACGATGTCAAATATTTTAGACGTTGCAGTAAAGTATTTTATAAAGTTAACAAGTTGTTTTTCTTATTCTATAGACTAACTAAATTATTATTAGGTCAAGGATATTTATAAATCTAACATGTTAATTTATGTATCGGTTTGTATTTAAAAGTATACGTAACTATAATTTTTTCGGAACCACGCATTATCCCTAAGTGGAGCGGTGTCCCTTCAAATTATCAAATAACATCAATAAGTAAATAAAGTGGGGAACGGAGTGTCCTAACACTAGGCCTACCCTGCTACATGTGGGATGAATTAATCATATTTATCTTTAAAAACAAGGCATTTGGGAGATATTTTGAACTATATTACGTAAATCCAATTGATTTTCAAGGATACAAGAAAGGTTAGGGGCCTAGGGGGGATGTCCTCCTCCCCCCGTGGCCCTCTGTGTAGGTGGTGGGAGTAAATCCATAGTGACTGCCGCGTCGCAGCCCGAGTCCGCACGCCCGACATGCGCATAAGTGGGTTTTTTGACCTTTTGACGAGGATGTTACGTAAACGCATTTGCACATGTTGTGCATGGCAACGATAAACGAACTTCTCCTCTTTTAAACTATTCTCCGCTTTCTGCCCAATTTTTCGGGGCATTGCGTGTTGAGTAGCGGAATTCAACGCACGCCGCTCTTTTGCCTTTGTACCAAACTCAAGAAATAAAATTATTATTAAATCATACTCCTTTCCCTCGAGTGGAAATGGAACGCACGACCGTCGCGTTAGTCACATGCTTGTGCCCATGCGCCATCACGGTCTCAAATATAGATATAGATACAGCGTGAAGCTGGAAAAAATATTATTAGGTACTATAAAAAAAGACAAATTTAGACTTAGTTTTGTCATACATAGTACTAATCAGGTGACCTGTTTACAAGACGTCAATACCGGCATCTTTGCAACCCGCACAGGTTGCCAAGTTCTTGAGACAGTTCAACTCATTGAGACAATGTTACATAACGAATAAACTTTGTATAAAAAGTCATGTGCATTATGAAATAAAATTTTATTTCATAATATATATATATTGACTTATTGAATTTATATTTTAAGATATAGTCGTAGCTGTAGAGGCCAGTCCCACGACTAGCATAGGGGCACAGTGTGACTTTAACCGACTGGTTGTGGGTTCGATCACCACTCAAGATTAAATATTTTAAATTTATATTTCCATTTGTTCGCTCTGGTGGCGAGCGCGGCGTTGAGTTCTGCCACTCAATTATAAATTAAATCATTTTATATAACTCTAATATTGTTTTATAAAAATATGTAAAGCTGTTTCAGAATTAACTATACCTGCATAGTTTAGTTATTGTATTGCGCTTAGGTAAAAATATAATAAGTTTGGTTATAGTTCATTTCTTTAGCTGTGATATATTGATTTTAAGCAATTTTAGATGTCTTTTGATGTTTTCAGTTTAAGTAAAAAAAATTTTTCAGATCAGATTTACTTCTAATTGACTGCTCTATCTATCAATTAAATAGAATTAACTTCAAATGCAATGAGATTCATAACTCTTCAAAAATTCACTGTATCTCTTTTAAAATGTAGGTAAATTATGAAAAAATGCTCATAAATATAGGTTTGTATCATTTAATCGCCCTAAAAATGTACAATACAGACGCTGACATTCCCTCACAGCACAACAAGCGGACACGTGATGACAATACTCACACGCAAAGTGCTAAAACTGGCTTAAAAGTCACCACGCGCCCAACATGCTTGTACTGGGAAATAGACAAAATTGAATAACAGTTCAAATCTACAATTATATATAACCAATCAATATCAGGATATAGGAATAGTCGAGTTTACGTACAACATTTTATTTGCAGATTTTATTATACTACATAATTAAATAAATTGCTTTGATGCACTGATAAGTGTAACACTTAACACAAGTCCTCGCACCACTATGAGGGTGAGGTTTCACACATTCGATTCCATGGCCGTCCACTCCAGATAGTATACACTGAAACCTCGCGGGATGGCAGTAGTGTTCTTAAAAGTAAGTAGCTTAGAAGGCGAAGAGCAGCAAGAAGGCCATCATAAGACAGAACAGTCCCATGGCCTCAGAGAGGGCGAAACCCAAGATGGCGTATGAGAACAGCTGCTGCTTGAGGGAGGGGTTCCTGGCATAGCCGATGATGAGGGAACCGAACACTGTTCCGATACCAGCACCTGTAATGAATTATACAACATAATTATAACAAATCATATATAATGATACTTAGTGTTATCTAGAGATTAGATAATTAAAAATGCTGACAAAAATAGTTGTAAAATTTGTGAATTTACAAGATTTCTTTTAAAATTTCTTGCAAAAATTATATAAAAGTGCAAAATACTGTATTAGTAGAGAACTATGATAAAATTTGCAATGCAAAAATCTAATTGCAGAACTCACATGTTATCTAGGACACATTATGTAACAGATAAAAAAGGGTTTACTCAATAACCAGAATAACTGTGCCATTGAGATTTACAGACAATCAATTTTACACCTGTTTTTGACAACTATTGACTTTTTAACATTATTATATAATAGGATATTAACTTTTATTGAATTAAGATCTAATTACAACAAAAAGCAAGCAACTCACCTCCAGCAGACTTTCACATGCAATTATTAGTTACAATGTACACATCATGCAACAAATTATTAGTTCACCCCCAGATAATATACACTGTACAAACACTTCTTAAAAATATATAGTATGTTCTAAAAAGCGAAAAGCATTAGAAAAGCAATCATGAGGCAGAAAAGGCCCATAGCTTCAGATAGTGCAAATCCAAGGATAGCATATGAGAATATTTGTTGTTTCAGGGAGGGGTTGCGAGCATAGCCGATTATTAAACATCCAAACACCACACCAATCCCAATACCTGTTGGACATAGTGATTGACAGATATTGGAGAATTAATTTACTAAATACTTTATATTTGGTATAACACATGTGGTATTTTAATATTAATAGTAAAAATCTGTGAAAGCAGAGGGAACTTAGTGTATCTCAACACTAACCTCACTTACCCATGCATCACTCAATTTTATTAATTTTATCACAGAGAAATAAGAAGAGAAATCTTAATGCTTCACTTTGGTTTCTTAAAAGAGTGAGAAAACGAAAATATTTTACTATTTCTACTGTCACACTGTGCCAAAGCTATTATTTATGTAATAAAATAAATAATACAAAAAGAATAGTGATATTGTCACTTAATGTAGTAACAATTGACTTTACTGAAGAAAGACTAAAATCAATAATCCTTCATGTTGTGTTATGCAACCAGTTAGGTTACATAAAATCAGTTTTCTTGGGGAAAATTAATTTATTTTTCAATATATGAAAATGATGAGATAAAATTAGTCATAAAAAACACTGAAAAGGTTAGCTTAACTATGTAAGTAATAATAGTGAACAAATTAACAAACACACAAGCAATAATCATGCATTATGCATGATATAAATATTAAAAAATTAAACTAAACCTACCGGAGCCAGCAACTCCTACTGTGGCGGCACCAGCACCAATGAATTTGGCTGCCGAGTCAATATCCTTAGTGACAGAGGTGGTCTGGAAAGAACGGACTGCGGACAGCTGGGGGGCAGCTGGTACTACTTGGGTGTGGGATGGGAGCGCCGCCAACGGCCTCACTAGAGCTGTATTGCTGAAGATCTGCAATATGAAGGTTTAAGTTATTGTAGAACTATGAATTCATTTATTTTATTGTTAATATACTGTAAAAACTTGTACGTACTAATAACGTAATTTTTTATTAAAATATCTGTGTAGTCTGTCAAAAAAGTCAAAATAATAATTTGTATAGTTACATAAAGTTTAGTTCTAGTTCTTTTCACAATCAATTTAGTCTAATTAATTAAATTCGATATGAACATTGATAAATTTTAGATATAATAATTATATCATCTCACTGTTATATAACTGCATTTGTAGAAATCAGATAAAATTGTAGTATTAATCCTCAAGTCATAAGTAATATGGAACTCTTCCGTAAATCAAGAATTATTTTTTTTCATGTCATTTAAGTTCAAGGAAATTAAGTCTTACATAAGTTAAAAAATCGATTATATTCAAGTCAATAACCAAATACAATAAAATTAAATCTTTAATATTTGGTATTCCATGATAATAAATCATATTCTAGAAGACAAATATGTGTACTTACAGCAGACCTGGCTGCGGGAACGATCAATCTAGCAGCATACATTTTTGTGTTTTAGTTAGGTGCGGCGATCGACAACTGAAATGAACGAGTTTATATTGAATGGTAGCCTTCTTTACTTCAAGTTAATTAGTAGAATATAAAAATAGGAGGACTTGACAGTTTGACCGCAGAGCGTTACGTAATTTATGGGAGCTACGTAAGAGACCAAGTTAAGCCTATTTTCTCCGAATTTACGTTAATATTGAAAACGTTAGCACTATTCACTGTAAGCTAGGAGAATAGAGGGGATACTCTCATATATAATAATAATAGGGAGGCAGCGGAAAATGGCCGAATCGACAATCTATCTTTCTTGTTTCAAAGACTATCTTCGGTGACAACTTACAATTTCACAATAAAATATTATCACTAAAACGCACTGTGATCTTTTCTTTAGAGAAATAAGCACTTTTATTTTCGAAATAGCTTAGGATTTTAACACTTTTTCGCGATTAGTTAGCTCACTATTTCTGTGACACTTACCAAAGAACACCGAGAAGGAGGAGACCGGCCTTTGGAATGTTCAATTTCTGAGTGGTCAAGAGAAACAGAGTATAAATGCCGTGTCGGTATTGGTTCCTTTGCGCACACTGCGCAGCTTCCGCTCGGGGCAGCCAACTATTGATCGGGCTGCGCAGATGACATAAGCATTTAGTTCTTTTTATTATAAAAAAAATCATTAACATAAATTTAGAGATATTTAATAGCATTTATAATTATTTATTTAATTAAATAATTTATATAAAGATAAAAATAACATTTATAATCAATTTACTAATTAAATCTAAAAGTGTATATTTGTAGCAACATAGTCATAATTTTGACTAGTCCATTATCCACCATTCGACATGGCCGTCTTTATGATAAACATCTGTAAATTCAATGGCTGTGGCATAACTTTTCCTCGGCTTGCGGATCTCATTGAACACATAGAAGATGTTCACATAGGTAACTATCAAGAATTTTATATATTTCATAAGCATATTTCATATTTTGGGCTTGGAAAATTACTGTATCCTCCCTATATATACGTCTTATCATTACATCAAAGTTGCCAACATTGAACTAATTTTCAGCAGCAAATATAAATTAATTGCGGGAAATTGTTGTAAAGGTTTTGCGCAGCTATTAATACATTTTAATGATGTAAGTTCTTACAACGTTATATGTTTGATGTTATTTTTAATTGTAAACAAAAAACAGCTGATCGAAATCGGAGATTTGACATTTAAATGCAATGTAAAAGGAGTTAATTGACAAGTGTTTATTTTCAGATTACGACCCGGCCGTGGTCGAGCAAAAGGAAGCTTCTCAGCCAGCTTGCATCCCTCTTAGCTATGTATTAAAATTCTTTACGGAGGCATCTAGACGGGAGATACACAATATGCCGCCAGCGGCCGACGTGCGCCGGAGGCTACTCTCTGCTCCAAAGCCACCTTCCGTCCGAAGCAGTACACCTACAGGTTATTGCTATTAGATTTAACAAACTATGTACGTTGAAGTTTTTATGCTTATATATATTTAAGGGATTATAAGGATTTAGGCTTTATTTTTTTTACGTTGAAATTGCATAATATATTTAAATATTAAGTAATAGATAGTTTGTCTGTTAATTCGCTATTTATTTATTATGTTAAATGATTTTATTGTTTGCAAATAAATTATTATTTTATTAATTATACGTTTCAGGAAGCGAGGTTGATGAAGATGAATTAATGAGCCCTTCAGAGGATAGCAATGATTCGTGGACTACGGTGGAGGAGTATAGCTCAGAGTTCATCTTACGATATGGTGTCAAGTATGCATTCGATATTATAACTTTTTTTAGCTTCACGGTGTATCCCGAATATAGAAGGTTAGGGAGAGGGAACATAGAGTGGGGGGAATTAATTTTGAAATAATACTTCTAAAAAAAGAAAAAAGTCCATTTAAAACTTAAAGTCCAGGTTCTGGAAAATATCTCTAGATGCGCTATGGGCGGACTCAAAACCGTACTTTTTATAACTAATTTATTTATTTAACTTCATTGAAATTATGATTGTATGATTGAAAAAATATATTTGTCCTAATGATTTTTACGTATTAGTACTTTTTGCCGCAAATTTTCATATTCTTTTTTCTTTTATCTTTCCATAGTTACGATTATAAAAAACGGTTTAAATTAGCTTCACGCTGTATCCTTACTTACGGTCTGAAGTCTTACCGTTTTTAAGATATAAGCCATACAATTCGGTTAAGAAAACCTCAGATTGATTGCCCCAATAACCCTCGTCAAGGGTCAACTTGTAATTACCTTCGACGCATGAAGAACGAAAAAATGGTGGGACTTGACGATATGCCGATCGAAGCGTGGAAATCGTTGGACTCTCTTCCTCGTGCTTAATGACCTTTTTAACCATATCTTAAACAATGGAAAGATGCCATACCAGTGGCGGCCTACCTTCATTGCTCCTATTTACATGGGAAGGGGCAGTGTTCAAGATTGTGTTAGTTATAGGGGCTTATGAGTCGTGCCATGAAGCGCTTCGAGCGCATAATCGACTTCAGGCTCCTCCGATAGTTGACATAGACCTGAGTCTTAATATGAAATTCTCAGAACTTTGATGGAGCAAAAAGGAGGGCTCTGCATGTGGCTATTTTAGATCTGCAGAAGGGCTTTGACTCGTGCCTTGTCAGTGTATCTGGTGGGCATTTGATCCAAAGGGATCCCTCAGGCCTATATTGAGATAATCAGAGACATGTACCACGACTCCGCCTTCGTGGTTAGGACTGCTGTTGGGGACACTTAACCCTTCAGATTACAGTAGGGGTTCACCAGTGCTCGGCTCTTAGTATGTTCTTATTCAATATAGTGCTCGATACCGCCTCGGCTCACATCCAAAACCAGCCTCTATAGTTGAAGGTGTTCGTTAATGAGAATAATTTCAATCTTCCATTTACATGTACTCGTATCTATATGTCGTTGTTTATAATTTAAATGCTCTATTTGTTCGCAGAATGAATGCGAATGCGGCTTCCGGGGCTTTAGGAGCGGCTGCACAAGAAAAGCCTTTCGCGTGTCCGGTCCCCGGCTGTAAGAAGAGATACAAAAATGTTAACGGCATCAAATACCACTCCAAGAATGGTCACAAGAAGGATGGCAAGTGAGTGGTGATTATGATTTATGGAAATATTCGGTTTTTTGCAGGATAGGCAGAGGGAACCTATTGTCAAGACACTCGGTTTCTAGATTTCCGCATAATTTTATAGAAATGTTCAGTGGCGAAACCTACTGTATCTCGCATATTGAATGATAGGCAGAGGGCACCTATTGTCAAGACACTCCGAAGATTTTGCGTGTTCAATGGAGTAAGGTGTTCTACCTATACTTTTTCTTATTACCTGAGTGAGGTTAAAGGACATGAATATAATTAATTGTGTCGAGTAGGGATTGAACCTAAGTGAATGTTAATATTTGTAAAAAAGTCGAGATAAATTATAAGTAATGCGCTAAGTGAAAGCCGCTGGCTGTCAAAGTAAAGGCGGTCGGTTCGATCGTTTCCCAGGGAAATGAATTCTTTTCATTTCTCTGCTTTGGTAACACCACGTGCGATGTTGAGTTTGTCCTCTCAATAAGCAATTTTAACGTAAACAGAAACAGAAAGCAGAAACGGAATGGTGTTTTGTTATAGATAAATGGACAATAATTACAATGTGGGTTGCACATGTAAAATTTTTTTTTCTCTTTTTTGGAAAAAAATAGCTTAAACTGTTTGGAATAAATTGCTTATTAAATTAGATTTTAATTTTGTACATGCTTCAAAACACTTAATGTAATTTTTAAAATAGAAAATTTCCGGCGTTGTCACCTCTTGATCATTTTAAAGAAAAGATTATGGCTGCTCCTAAAAAACGATTGACAGCCCAAGAATACTTTTGGAAGAAATGGGTATCATTTACTATTGTACAAGCGTATATAATTAAAGTAAAATAGTAAAATAATGTTTGATTATGTTGCCGATATTAGAATAGTAGGTAAATAAAGATAAAATGGTTTTTTAATAAAAAAATAGGTGGATTGAGGCATTGATTTTAGTTGTTATGGTAATTTTAGTAGTTTAACTTTCGATTATTTTTTAAGTTAACGTGATTTTTTAATGTATGAAAATATGCCTAAAAATAAAATTTAGATTCATTCACAGTAAGCGTAGTTATATAACCATTTGGTATGTAGTAAGTGTTGTATATAATATTAGTAAGTGAAATAAATTAGTAACACAGTATAATTTTCAATTTTCAGGGTAAAAAAGGCTTACAAATGCCAATGCGGCAAAAGCTACAAAACGGCCCAAGGGCTTAAAAGCCATTCCATATCGCAACATATAGCGACCGCGCCCAGCGATGTCCGCAATGCGCCTAAAATGCCCAACTTAGTTGTTACGGCGTCACCCGCCTCCCGACCCCCTCCCGCCCCTATACCTACTACAATAGAAACTATAAACGCTTCAAAACTTGTAAGAATCTATGATACAATCAAAAATAAAGATATACCATCTTTTACAATACCAAAACATAATCTTACCCACTTAAACATAATAAATGCTCAGAGCCAAGGTCTGCGTCATTCGGTACTTCTCACCCCTTCGGCTTCCATAGAAAAAGTGAAGTACGAGAGGGCGCCAAAAGTAACTGTCACTCAAGAAGCCGCGTTTGACGTTTCTAGTTTGACACAAGCGAGCGACCGTAGAGGTTAAGACTAAGCAGTTCCTATATATATAAAAAATATATTCTCATTTTATTGTATGTCTTATGGTCGTTATATGGAAAGTTATTTTTTTAAATATTAATGTGATTTTATGATTCTTTGTATGTAGCCTTGTGACATTTTTATTTTGTTTTATATGTATTAGATACATATTATGTGGGCACGATTTTGTCGTTTGGCGAATATGTGTCAAAATATTCACGTAAGGCTTTAATATTGTAGAGGCACATAAATGTGGATTGCACCTGTATTTTTTTGTTAGATTATTTATTTCTCAATGAATTGATTTCATTTGTTATTTTTTTGTTTGTTCATTTAGATTAGTTTGCTGTGATTCTAATTTTATGTTATTTTATTGTATTGTTACCAAAGTGACAAAATCGCTAGCTTAGTGTAAATCCAAAGGATTATTATTATATGTATCTCTAAGATATTTGATATCGTGCTGTTTTGTGCAATATTCAGTTTCAGGCGTCCTTGCTTCATTTTTGCTGTCAAGGGTATGGAGGTATGGAGTCAATATTAAATAATAGTATAAATATTATTTATTTTGTATAAAACATCTTATTGCGGAATAGTTTTCTTTCTGCATATTTAATCTATGGTACAATTAATTATATTACCTGTGATCGTTTTTTAAAGTCATAAAAATAATATTTTACATAAATATTACAATTTAATACCATTTTAAACAAATTGTTCTCGCTTATTTTTGTCTTACACAACTTTAGGTTGTTTTATTTATAATTATTTTATATTAATCCATACTTCGACTGTCTACAGCTACGGCCAAAGGATTTTCATATCTATTACAACAGGGTAATAATATTGAAAATAGAAAAGTCCTTTGAGCTGTAACGCTTTATCGTGGAAATAATAACTCTGTTTCCATACTCAATGTGCCATTTCATTCATTCATGCGTACTTAACGTAAATTACACGCAAAGAATGCTTATTATATATAATTACTATACATATTTCATTTTGTAAATTAGTTTTTTGTATTTAAGTGAAAAAAAAGAAACAAAAATAACATTTACTCTTAAGATATCCTCTTAGGATAATAAATATACTCGTAAATGTGATAATAATTTAGAAAAGAAAAAAAATAAAAAAAATGCTTGTAAGCGTACCTATACTTTTTTAACAATAAGTAGCGTTAAGGCTGATCTTCTCATTTGATTTGATGCAAGAATTGCGGATTTTTTATTATTTTAACGCTATTTCGTATGTTAAAATGTTAGGTGTATAATTAAATGTTTCGTATTGATGATGAATATTGGAAAATTTGATATTAGTATAAAGAGTTTGATGAATATAAACATGGATTTTCCGATTCTATTTCCGATGCATATATAAATAAATGTATTTTTTATTTTGAAGATGGCAGCTCCCTTTAAGTATTTTAATTTTCCTATATATGTAATGTGAGTATATATATAATAATTGAAAAGTAACTTTTTTTTTATTTTATGATACGACAAATATATAAGTAATGTGCTTAAACAATAGAGAACACACTTTCGATTTTATTAATTAATAATAATTACCTATAGCAAGAAAATTCGCATGTATAACGAACGCATATAGGTATTTTAATTAACTTTTAGTTTTATTTTTTCAAACTGGCTTCCATTACTTTTGAAGTCTTATTAGCAGATGTCAAAGAAATGGCTTAGTTATTATAAAAAAAAACAATATAGATAATAAATATTACAATATTCTCAATGTGGATTTACTAAAATTCAATTTTAAAGTGTTTAATAATTAAATGTCTCATAAATGTAAAATTTGATATAAAAAGTTATTTAAAAAAACTTCATTCATTCATGTTATTAAAACCGTGTGCTTAGGGAAATATAAAAAATGGCGGTGCTACGAGAAAAAGAAAAGGAAATTGAATTTAAATTAATGTTTTAAAGATTACGGTGCTTAACGGATAATTAATATGAGATATGATATTTGGAACGTTCGAGTCTTCGGGAAAAATGTGACTTATGTTTTGTTCAATTATTTTCTTTTTAATATATATTATTTATTATATCTAAAAGGTATTTCTTATACCTAAATTAATAAAGTTATCGTAGGCATTGGCGAATATTTGGAATTAAATTATTACTAGTATTGCACTTAAAGAGGAAGGTCAAATTTGATTATATTGCGTACTTGGTACGTCCGTCCTTTGAAATTGAATCTTAAATGTGTCCTTTGTGTCTTTTTTTAATATGTCGATTGTACTTACTGTTAGATTATTTATTTTTTACTAATTTAGGTGTAATAGATAGTTTGGTTTGTAAATATTTTGTATGAAATATTAAGATTATTTGGCTAATTTTATAAATATATTTGTTGTTCATTTTACAGCGAAAAGTATTATTGTATTTAATGATGTGGTAATTGATAATTAATGATCTTCTTAAAAGGCTTATTTAAATTTTCTTTTGGTTAATACGATTACTGTTGTATTTTAAAATTAGTCAAATATGTCTATAAAAAAAGTATAAAGAAAACATATTTCGATTCTAATCACAACGAGTGATATTAAAGAGTGTATGTAGTTGCCTATTTATTTCCTCTATAAAAATGTACATTACTTCATTTAAGACTGATTGTTAAAAATTGTTACGGATATAATCATGTAATAGTTAAGGATAAAGCAAATAAATGTAAGCGATACAAACATGTCAGTTCCTTCTAATATTTAATAATAATTAATAAGCCATCTTGTGTACGTTTTAGGTTTGTAATTTTTAATCAATTATCAATTCATTCCTAATATTACATGATTATATCACGATTTCTTGTTATTTTTTATTTATTCGTTACTTTAACAAAGACACTGTGCTCATTTATTTATATTTTAATGCATCATTTTATTGAATGTGACTAATAAAAATTGTGGTAGGAAGTTAGCTGTGATGTAGAAGAATGAATGGAAAGTTGTTAATGAACGAATGACTGGAGCGTCGCCTTTTGTGCTTTAATATTTTAAAAGTTATTGTATTTTAAAGGAAGTTCTCAATAAATATGAGGAAAGAATAAATGTCACAATGCAAGGAGAAAAATGTCTAATTTTTTAAATAAAAACGAAAGCTAGCTGCGATTGCATTTGCAAGACTGTACAACATGCCAACGCATTGTATTCCTTTCGGCCGGAAAAAAGCGTTTTAATATTGATTAAATATAATATTCCATTGAAAATGAAAATAAAAATGGAATGTAATTTCTTTACATATGGTCATTATTTCAATCCCGTCTCATTATATTATGTCATCGCTTATAGCTTTAATGAACGCTAGTCGTGCCTAAATGTGGCAACTTTCATATTAATACGGCACAGGTTGCTATTTAAAAAAATGACCAATTTATCGAAATGTAGGTAATGGTGCGTTGATTAATTATTGTACCCGTAGGTTCAGATAATTGTGTTGAAATTGATTTGTAAATACCTATGGACATAATTCGTGTTTACTTGAAATTATTGATTTTGCTTGATATTTTTGTTATATTACTAATAACTTGATAACAATTTAAATTTTGAAATTATTTAAATAACTGGTCTAAATTGCATACATAAATACAAGAATAATTATGTATCTATGTGTAGACGGTCAACTTATTCACATATTTAAATAATGTATACTAAAATATTCTTATATATTTTATTTATCTATAAATGGTTGTGAATAATAAAAA